>JABUQX010075503.1:0-40000 GCA_015478945.1 Trachelipus rathkii
TATAATATAATTTAATATTAGAATATAATATATATATAATATATATATATATATATATATAATATATTATAGATATATATATATATATATATATAGTATATTTATGTATAATATGTATATTATATATATTTATATATAGTATATATATATTGTTTAACTGCATTCTAGTGGCAATGATATAATTGAAGGTGAGGTACCAAACTTAAATTTCTTTTATAATTTTCATGATTAGGCGTATATAGTTTGCCTCGTAAGCTTAAAAAATTCCAAGTAGACAGTGTAAAACGTTGCCAGATTCATTTTGTTATTGTGTGGATATTATGTTCGTTCTAAGAACATTTCCACCAAAATTGTGAAGGGAACGCAAGTTAATTGGATAGTCGGTAAAGCTCTAATTGGTATGCATATTAGTGACTAGATAAGCACTGGGCACCTCATTATATGTGAATGTTGTTAGAACAACCCTAAGGATGGCTAAGAGGGAAGCAAGAAAAGCAATTTGTCTTTGTTCTATTCCTAATGTCGGTAAGAGATTGGCGAGAGCCATACGAATGCACTAAATGATGACTGCTTACTTCTGCGATGGTGGATTTTACAATAAATATGGAAAAGTTAGGAAGGCAATCCGTCTTCCATATCCTCAGGATATTCCCTCATTCCAGAGGCGCCAGTTCCTCAAATGAAAACTACCACGATTCCTTCACCACCCCTTCTGTAAGTAATATTGTTTTTTATGACATGTCCAGTGTGATCATTAGTTAGACGAAGAACGTGTATGTTTCTACAAATTAAGTTAGCAGCTAAACTTATATTATATATATAATATTATATATATATATTATATTATATATTATATATAGGTAATATATATAGATATTATATATATATATATATATATATAATATTGTTATATATATAATATTATATATATATATATATATATTATTATATATAAATTATTATTATATATTATATATATTATATATATATATATATATATATAATTTATATATATATATTATATTATATATAATATTATATATATTTTATATATTATATATAGTTATATAATATATATATATATATATATATATGTAAGCAGAATTTTTTTCTTTTCTTTTCTGGATTGATTAAGCTCATTGAAAACATGCTTTAAATCTTGAAATTTGAAGGAAAAAGATGAGCAAATTGAAAATGGAATGCCTGGTGTGCATTCTGTAATGTGGGTTCAGTTGGATTTTTAGTAATGGTAAAGATCAAATTACAAACAGCTGATAAAAATGCTCTTCGATTGTTATAAAGACTAAAAAGCCGTCTGTCATTCAAAATGCCTTCTTAATCATTTGCAATTTGACTTTTTTTCGAGAAAATTTAATGAACTGGTAAGTGAAGACATGGTGGAAATAGATTTCACCAGGATAGTTTAGACATGGAAGTGCGATACCGTAGGGACGTTGGGATAGTGCCTATGATGGGGTGATATAATGTGTGTTTTTGATTGAGTAGATAACCAGAATCAATTAATCAAGAGGAAAGAACGATCCACAAAGTATTTAATGCAAAGTAATGCATGTTTTGCATTATTAAAGCATTGGACTTTATATTTTGGGGTGATATTTTAATGGTAATAGGTATGCTTTATCAAGTAAAAAGTCTTTCTTGTTTAAGTTTCTTTCTGTTCGTAAGATTTTAAGACTTCAATGATAAAAAGTTTGTAATAAGTATCTTACATGTGTAGGTGAAGTTCTCATTAACAAGACTCTTTAAAAAGTGCCTAATAACTTAAAATTATTGCAATAATCGTCTCAACGTTATCTGATGTAAGCAAAAAAATGAAAGATCAATTTCTGTGTTCAGCGTTCAAAAATATTATAAGATTCAATAAAAAAATAAGAAAATAAAATTATTTTATATACATAGTGTTATTGAATCTTAAAGTTTTTCATAATTCTAATCAAAAAAGTTTTAAAAAAAGAAAAGTAATCGGCCATATTAACAATGCCCGATATCGATACTCCAAGAAGATGGCCGATACTGCGATACTGATACTATCGGTAACATCTCTAATCTAGTATATCTATAAGTTGAGTCTATAATTTTCATAATATCTATAGCATTATAACTATTGCGCTAACACTTTTATTACAAAGGCCAATCCGTCCGATACATTCGAACACACGAGATAAATGGTCGACAGATTTATTGAAAAATGAAGACTATTTTAGCTGTCGAAGATTTGAGTATAGGTCCAAAAACCGTTTCCACAGCTCGGCTTTATAGTAAAGCCAAAATTAAGAAGGACATGTTCCAATGATTAACAAGAAAAACATGAATAACCAAATTATAGTGTTGCTGTGGATAGGTCTTTTGATCTATTTAAGGTAAGAATTGCAGAAAACTCTAAAACGGTAGCAGATATCATTTGTTATTACTCTCGTATTTAAGTTCCAGCGAATAGAACTAAATACGTATAAAAATATAATTAAATAATTGGAGGAAAAAAACCAATTCAAACTAAATTCTTTTCCTCGTTGTGCATTATAAAAAATAATAATAATTTATGAGGTGGTTTAGAATAATCTTAGTCTTCTTTCGTATCTTTATCTATGACTCTTTTTTTTCCACTCAGACTGGGGGTAAAGGTGCGTGTCCCATGCATCGGAAAAGAGAAGAAGTAGAAGAAGAAGAATTTGACAAAAGTCGAAAAGAAACCCAGCCTTACCTATCCCTCTGTACCATTAATTAGTAATGACTCATCGCAATCAGAAACATCCACCCTAGGCTTCATGGGAAGACGGCGACGGATCCTCACTATGGGTAAATCGTTCATAATGTAGGGTTCATTCACCTGGCGTCAGTGGGCCATCAACCATATGGAGCCCCCTTGTGACAACCCTTGCCCGCCATTTCTCTGAGTATTATGCACTTTCCTTCTCGCTTGCAAACTCACATTTCTCTCCTGCAAACATTTCTTTACTGAGTCAATCCATTTTTTCTTCAGTCTCCAGGCCGTCGGTTCCAAACACTCACCCACTATACAATCCGCTTCACTCACCCGAACTATCATTCATTCCTTTCCAACATACGCTGAACGCATCTCAACTATACTTTTCATTTATTCTCGTCGTTCCTCCGTCCCTTTCTTCACTACTCACACTCTCTCTAATATACTTCATTCCTATTTATAATCATATTTTATCACTACCTGCCAATCGCACTAAGATTGTTCCATTCTGAACAAATTGAATTTGAGATTATATTCTTCTTATTCCAGACCATAGTTTCTCACTCACTACGTATAGTTTGCAATAACACTGGTAATCTAACATATCCCTACATGCAAGACCCATGCGCACTCTCAAGATCTAGTCCTTGTTACAATTCATCGATACGATTTAATGTGCATCTAGCTCACCTTCCTGTCATTCTACTACTTTACTTACTTATTAACACTGTATCATGTTTTCATGTCGTTCTCTCATCCAGCACTATACTCTATATATAATCTCATGATCACTTGTTCCATCTGCTCACATGTCTAATCATAGACTTCACTTCTGGATGGACTTGGTCCTCACGTCTATCAACATAACCTTTACTGGCTTATATCTTTATTCGTTTATCTTTCAAGCCCTCCTTTTAAGCATGTACTTCGTGCCAAAGTCTCTCTTACCTAATTCCTCTTCAAACTTCTCTTCAGATTGTTCACCAGCACAGAATCAGTAAATCAGTCTGCGCATAAATTTAGGTAGGTGCACCCTCTCACTCATTTCTCCATGTCTCTATCATCTTAACACCAATTTCTGCCACTCTTCACATCTCTAGATTCTTTCATTAACCCATCCATATAATAATGAGAATAATATGAATCACGTGAAAGTATAAATATATTAGAGTAAAACAATTAAATAACTATTTAATCAAGCTATTTATATCTTACTTCTTATCAGAATATAACTGAAAATAAATCATAAAATTGATTTTTTTTTTTTTTTTTAATAATAATTTTTCTCTTGCTCTCTCTAGAATAGTAAGAGAACTTAATAACCTCTCTTAATGACAATAAACGCATCCAACTCACATCATCTAGGCCTCACTTTAAATTATCTATGTTAATAGACATGCACTAAAATTAAAGCAAGTTGTTAGTTTTTAACAATCTATCAGTATCTATCTGATATATAATTGTATTTACTGTAATTCTATATATAGTTATTTATAATAATTCATTTTTTAAAATATATTTCAATGGAGCTGTGCGTAGAAATTCTAATTGTTTAATGCTTAAACTAGTTTTAACTTAAAACTTTTTTCATTGTTTTTATGTTTTTCTTGTGAAGTTGAAAGCTTTTACTTAAGATAAAAAAAAAGAGTTGCATTGCTTTATTACAAATATCTTTTTTCACGAGTAAGAACACTTGAATGGTTTTTCACCTGTGTGGGTTCGAAGGTGACTTTTAAATTACTTTATTATTAAAACTTTTCTCAGCAGTGAGAACACATCTTAAATGGTTTTTCAACCCGTGTGGGTTCGAAGGTGAGCTTTTAACTATTTTTTATGAATTAAAACATATATCACAAGAAAGAACACGTTAAATGGTTTTTACCAGTGTGGGTTTCGAAGGTGAGACTTAAATCTACTTTTCTGATTAAAACTTTTATGACAGTAAGAAGGACACTTAAATGTTTTTTCACCTGTGTGGGTTTCGAATATGTTTTTTTTTTAAAGCATTTTATCACTAAAACTTTTATCACAGTGAAAACACTTAAATGGTTTTTCACCCGTGTTGGTTCGAGTGTGCTTCATAACAAATTTTGCCTGTTGTAAACTTTTTAATCACAGTGAGAACAGCTTAAATGGTGTGTTCCTCCGTGTTGGGTTCGAAGGTGAACTTTTAATTACTTTTAATCGGTAAAATTTTTTAATCACAGTAAGAATATCTTATATAGTTTTTTTCTCCGTTGGGTTCGAAATGTGGATTTTGAATGAGGATGTTTTTATTAAAACTTTTATCCACAGTATAGAACACTTAAAAATGGTTTTTTCACCTCGTTGGTTCGAAGGTGGAAGCTTTTAACTATTTTTAATGATTAAAACATTTATGACAAAAGACACAGCTTATAATGGTTTTTCACCAAGTGTGGGTTCGAAGTTTTATATTTCGTAGGTGAGATGACTTAATTACTTTCTGATTAAAACTTTTATCACAGATGAAATGATTTTGTGTATATGGTTTTTCACTCCGTGTTTAGGGTTTCTGAAATGTGGTTTTTTTAAGAGCATTTTTTTAATCAGCTAAAACTTTTATCACTAGTCAAGAACTACTTAAAGGTTTTGTCCCCGTGTGGGTTTCGAATGTTGGGTTATTCTATAATTACGCTTTCTGTTTAAAAACTTTTTAATCACAGTGGAGGAACACTTAAAGGTGTTTCTCCCTGTGTTGGGTTTCGAAGGTGAACTTTTAAATTACTTTTATCGGTAAAAACTTTTTTCACAGTAGAGAACACTTAATATGTTTTTTTTCCATCGATCGGGGGGGGGTTGAGATGTGGGGTTTAAATGAGATTGTTTTATTAAAAGCTTTTAATCACAGGTGGGAACACTTAAAATGGCTTTTCCACCATTGTGGTTTCGAATGTGACATAACTTTAAAATTCACATTTACTAACAAATCTGTTGTGTGCACAATAAGAAGCACGTTAATGCTTTTTATTATCAGAATTGTTTACAGCTTTTCAGTATCGCAAACTGGAAATTAACTTTCTCAAAAGATTTTGTGTTAATATTAATATGTCATTTTTTATATTGTTTATTAAGCAAAGCTGAAGGAGGACCACTATACATTGTTGATGGTTTTCGTATCAAAACTTTTGGACCTTAAAAAGTGGCTCTGTCTCATAGTAAGCTTTTCTTACGCTAATAATGCTTCTGATAATAACAGAAGCTCAAACAATACAAAATCAAAACAAACATTAATAAATAAGTCACTTAAAAGAAAAAAAAACAAGAAACAAATAATGACATAATTTGTGAAATTATAAGTTATAGCGTTTTGAACGATAATAAAAGGTAATAACGTCATTAAAAACAATGACGTCAAAAATCAGAATATGCGCCCGATAATCTTGAAATACGACAATAAATTTTTATGATCTCCCGAAGCATGATATTGACCTAAGCTAACACAAAGGTCGCTCCGAGAATGATGTTATGTAATACAAAAAGTTGTGATTGATTTGAGAAGCGTGTTTTTCAAAAATGGTTTAACCTTTGGAATATCAATCCATATCATCATGGAAAATCATTATCCATAATTAATAAGTGCGCAACGGAACGAAAGCTAATTTACTAAATAATATATTCCTTTCCCAGATTAGTACTTCCTGTTTGATGCTCCCATCACTTATGGGCATAAAGTACAAGTGAAAGCAAAAGTATAATAATATTATTTATATTCAGAATCTAATGATAACAATTATTTAATAAAAAAATAATAATAATAATTAATAATTATTAATAATAGATATATTTGTCTGAAGAATGATGCAAAAAAATAGCAAATATCTTCTATACATGAATAAAACCTACTTTGTGATTTATTATTCTGCATCATTAATTAAAATATTAATCACAATTTTAACTTCTAAAAGTACTATAAAAGTCTCTCCTCTTTTAAAATTATTTTCATAGCTTGAATTCTTCCACTTTATCTCAATTAAATCTCAGGAACATAATAATTTAATATCACAAATATTAAATAATTTTTAAGAGGTACATCGAGTTCTGGCTGGCTCAGCCCCAAAACTAAAATTGGAATAATTTTCTTAGTTTTCATTAGATTTGCATCAAAATCAAAGCAAGATTCAGCATTTTTCGAGCTCTAAAACGACTATTTGGAGGAGTTTTCCTGTCTCTATAAGTTTGTTTTGTATTTTAATGTGAAGAAAACCCATGTACCTAACATTTGTGAGTTCAAGCACAATTTTTGTACAAATTACTTGAAACTTAAACTATACAAGGAGGAGTCTATCTATTATCTAAAAAATGTAATAAAGATTTCTAATATCTTCCACCAAATCCCAATTTCCAAACCCAATGAAAATGGATTTTCATGAATGAAAAATTGTGATTAGATTCTTTCAGAGTTTTTGATCTGATCAACATCAATATTGGGAACTTTTTAGTTGGGGTATGAATAATCACCTTTTTATTTTGATCATTTTATTTGTACAACAACCGTTTGGCCTATGGGCAGGGGAAAAAATTATATTCCTTTTTGGTACAGTGCAATAAAGTAAAAAAAATTTGTCTTTGGTTTCCATTTTTCAACTAAAAAATCGCGTAAAAAGATAAATGCTTTTCTATTTGGATCAATGATAAATAAAACACCAACGATGACAATCTGGCCAGCTATTTAGAATCTAAAACAAATTGAAAATTAATGCGGGGAAAGATTAATTTTTTTTTTGTTTATCCGAGTTCTATTTGTAAGCTAGTAAGAATAAGGATGATTCATTCAAATTGATACAAAGGAAAAAACTTAGCAATGAACTAAAAATTAAAAAGGGGATTTATTTCATGGTGAATTCGATATCACTCTCCAATTGTTTGTAACCAGCCTGAATTCCCATAATCTGAAAACCATACGCAAACGAATTACGAGAGTAAACACAAGGAATGAAAAAAAAAACTAAACAGATAACGCACCTGTTCTATACGGACGATCTAAAACTAAACCTCACCAAAGCAAAGAAGGAAACTAAAAGGCAAATTAAGAGAAGTCAAAAAATTCACATGGTATAGAAATGAAATTCGGACTAGAGACAAGTGTAGTCGTCTTTTGTACAAATGGGAAAATGATGGGAAAGTTAATGTTTGGGCAGAAAACATTAGTTGAAACAAAACAGAAATTAAAGACCTAAATCCACATGTAAAATATAAATATTCTTTAGACACAAGTGGACTTGAGAGAATGTGGAACATAGAGGAATGCAGCGATGATTGTGTTAAGAACAAAGAAACCTAGCCTGATTGCCCACCTGGAAAGATTTTCGATCCGAGAAACATCTGAAATATGTTTGGAAGGAGAAAGAAAGAGTTTAAGTACCATCAAGTGGTTTTGGGTATGTAAAAGAGAACAAAGATGTGCTAGCCTTAGACTCGAGGTTTAAGGACGGTTTGCCTGCCTAACCATTAAAGGATATATAAAAAAAAGTAAATACGTGTATATCAAAAAAAAAAAAAAAAAAAAAGAAATATTTTAAATGTTCTGAGCACAGTTTACATGTACTAAACAAATGTAAATTTTAGTCTTTTTTTCGAGATTTATTTAGAGTCGCACTGTCGAACAGTTTTAACCTTTTTTCTCCTCCTTTTAAAGGGCTTTTAAATGAGAAGACTAATACGCTCCTCAAACCTTGAGCAAGAATTGGCACATTGGCACACAATTGCTCCTCCTCTACATACGCCAACACCAACTTAACTGATACTTCAGGTCTCTTCTTTACCATTATCCAAACATATTTCAGATTGCTGTAATTTCTAAATCGGGAGTCTTCTTAAGCTGGGGATCAGGATAGGATTTTAAAATTTCCCTAAGCGCCCACCACCACCGGTAATCACCATCACCTCTAAAGTTCCGATTTCAGTTTACATTCCAAAAATGCAATGATTCACATTTTAAACTTCTTACGTGTGTACTTCGAATGAAGTTTCCAACTCATCTTTGGCATGATGTTTTCAAATCTATGTTTTTTAATCTTTGGTTCCCTCTCTTGACGATAGTAGGTTCGTTTCCTGAAAGGCCTTTCTCTTTGGAAGCCTATGTGCCTCTTTCTCTCTCATGCTACATCAGTAATGAGTGAGTCTACAAAATAATAAAAAAAGGAAAATGCTGTCACTAATTTTCGCTAAATATTTATTTCTTCAATTTTTGTTATTTGTTTAGAAAGTACAATAAAATAATAAAAAAATTCAATTTTAAAAACTTATTATCTGAGATTAATTTTTCTATTCCTACCAAATAATAATAATAATTAATGATGATAATAATAATAAATAGTAATAATAATAATAATATAATAATAATAATAATAATAATAATAATAATAATAATAATAATAATAATAATAATAAAGTTGGGCAAAATACCTTTAACTCTTTGTCACTCAACTTGTTGATCCGCACCAATGGAAACTTCGATGTCAGAAGTTTGAACAAAAATTCCTCTTCATCTGAATCAAAACGCACTTGTGAATCTTTTTCTTTTCTTTTCTTCAACAATGAAGAAATATTCTTCAGAGTCTGAAATTTCTAAAGAAGTGATTTGCTTAATAATAATAATAATAATAATAATAATAATAATAATAATAATAATAATAATAATAATAATAATAATAATAATAATAATAATAATAATAATAATAATAATAATAATAATAATAATAATCACACCCACCTTCTCTCCCCAAGACTGGGAATAAGGTGCGTAACATGCAGGTATAGATGGAATTACCGGTGAAATGGTCAAGAATGGAGGTGAGATGGTGACTGACTGGATATGGAAGTTTGTATAACAAAGCGTTTATGGAGAGGGTATAGTTCCGAAGGATTGAAAAAAAGCAGTAATAGTTCCCTTATTTAAGGGCAAGGGGAACTGCAGGAACTATAGAATTAGTTTATTGAGTATAAGCTCGTATTTTGGTTGAAAAACTGCTTCGTGACTGAGGGATTGTTTGGAGAAGAAGAAGGTGCATTTAGAAGTGGTAGAGAATGTGCTGATTAAATTTTCACATTGAAACAATTGAGTGAGAAATTGAGAAGAATAAATTGTATTTTAGGTTTTATGGACTTGCAACAGGCGTATGACAGGGTTTAAAAGGGAAGCTCTGTGGCATGTGTTAGTGATAGGTTTTTGATGGGATCAAAAAGTAGTGTAATGTATGACATTAGTGAAGCCGTGTGTAGAATTATGAAGTTGAAAGCGTATAGTTTAATATCAATATTGGAGTGAGGCAGGGATGTGTTATGTCTTTTTAGTTATTTAATTTGCAAATGGGTGGAGTAATGAAAGGTGTTAGACTGATAAAGAATGGAAGGGTGCCCTGCTTACTGTACGCGAATGATTTGGTTTTGTGACACGAATCTGAAGAGAGTTTGAGAGGACTGGGAGAGTGGTCTGACAGGGTGTGTAAAAGGAGAGGTTTGAAAGTAAATGATGATGGTGATAAATGATGATAAGGTGATGGTAGTGAGTGAGGAGAGTCAGCTGTGTGAAGTCGTGTTGATTGGTGAGCAATTGGACAAATATCCGTCAATATTAGGATATAGGTTAAGATGATAAAGAAATGGATGATGCGTGGTGTAGGAAAGCTGTAAATGGTAGGAAGGTGGCTGTTGCAATTAGATCACTGGTGAATAAAAAGGGACTAAGTTTTGAATGCGTTAAGGTTTAACATGAGGGTATGTTGTTACTGGTGTTAATGTATAGTTGCGAAACTAATGGTCTGAAGTAAGAGGTATAGATCTATGGTGAAATCTGTTCAGGATGGACAATCTTAGGGGTCTGTGTTAAGGTGTGAGAAGAATTTATAAAATGAGAAATGAACGTGGTATGGAGTTGTGTGGTGTGAAGGGTGTAAGTGAGAGAATAAACGGAAATGTATTAATATGGTTTGGACAAATGAAAAGGTTGGATGATTCGGTTGGTTAAGCCAATGTATATTGGTGAATATGCTGGAAATTGACCAGCTGCGAAGACCCAAAAGAAAAAAGTGGATTAAGTCGTAAGCAATGTTCTTAATGAAAGGGACTGTGAGTGGTGAGGCGTGAAAGAAAGATGCATAAACAGGGATGAATGGTAGGATTGTGTGAGATGGTATGGTTGTGGGCCGTCTGGTTCAAGGGACGAACCCTTCATTGGAGAGATACCACATGAGAATCCCTGCGACGAGTTCTCACCTAAGGATATGGTAGGAGGGTTTCCTTTCGACTTACGTCATGCTCTTCTACTACATTTTATTCCGGCATATGCGGAGCACCTCACCCTCGTTCAGGGGAAACTAGGTAGATGATGATGATAAATAAATATTTAATTTAATGTATAATTTTTGCTTGTTAGCTCTTTATAAGTAAACCTGCAAGATTGTTTATTCCAAAGTCTTTCAATGGTTGCAAAGAGCAACAATGAATTCAGAAAGGAATAAGAAAGGAGTTAATGTCATAAACTGGAAAGGAAAGAAAAGAATCAAAATTTTTATGAATATAAAAATAGATCAGAAATTGTAGATGTTATTAGAAAGATGAAAGACGTAACTCCAAGGCTTTGAACTATAGGTTATACTAACAGGAAAGGTATTTGATGGAATAAGAGGTTTAAACTATAAGGAAGTATGCTTTCATGGATAAAAATAAGATTAACAAATAAACTTTTCCCAAAAAACGGTTGTACAAAATTGACTTCAGAATCTCTGGAATTGTCTCTAACTGTCGGTTTTAAAAGGAACTTATCTTGAAACAGAATGGAATTATAGGATTTGAAAGAAACGGTTGAGTAACCTAACAAAATTGAGACCCTTGTAATTGGAAACAAAAATCACAAAATTTTATCTATAAAAGTGAAAAAGATAATAATTTTGATAGCATACTAATTTCATACAAGAAAATTGTTCAAATTCATAAGAAACAAAATAAAACAACCTTTCAATTCTCTATTCTTACCAAACTTTCTTCTAATTGAGAAATTTGTTCAATATGTTGATCAGTCTCCAAATATTCTTCCTCAAAAATCAATGGCTCATCTTTTATTTCAATTGCATCTTTGACATGCATGAGTGAGTAAATTATTTCTTTCTGTGGAAAATAATAAATTTGTAATAATAAGTTTAAAATAATTATAAATAATAATAATAATAATAATAATAAAAATAAGGATAAGCAGATTATGAGAAACATTAAATGACTTAACTAAACCGGAATTTCTTCAACCATGATTTTTTGTTCAAAAGCCCTTTTGACCATTGTTTCTGAATCTTCTGAACTTTCCTAAGAATTCCATCCTTAATTTCGATTTCTTTCTTAAATCCATAATAATCAATTCAAAATTTACTTTGATTAATATCTCAATGCGAACAAAACCTTTCCTGTTTGGATAAACAATTAAATGTGCTCCAAAAAATCTCTTTTAATTCAATTTATTTATCTAAATAATTAGAAAAAAAAAGTGGGATTCAAATGTAACCCATATATTTCAAAACTGAAATATTTTTTTTATTGATTATTATTTGATTTTTATTATGAGTTACCAACATAAAAAATGACTGAACACCACACCTAAACTGAATTTTTTTTAAATGTTTTTTTCCCTTCTTCAAATAAAAAAAGATAGAAAAAAGAGAACTAGAGAAGCTTCTTTACAGTTATATGCGTTTTTCTCAAAATTTACTTTTTTTCCAAACCTTCAAACAAAGGCAGATTTCTCCTTTCTCCACACAAAATATTCTAGGCAATCAGGCTAAGAAATGAACCATTCAGAAGTTGGTAGAGAAAAGGATCTGGAATCAGTATGGATTTTTGTTGGAAGAATCAGTAGAGAGAAGCAGAATTAAATGATACCAAAATAAACTTTGTTCAGTTTTTTTACACAACCTTGTCTGCTGAATGTAATAAACTACCAATTTTCAAGGTATGTATTTACACATTGGTCTTGGAAATAAAAATTTTAAAACCAGACATATTGCTTATTCTCATAAATTTTAATTTAATGGTTATGAAGTTCCTATGCTTTTGATAAAAAATTTGAATTAAATTAGATCTAAATGTCTTAGGATAACAAACATAATTAAAAATATTTTAAACAATTTGTCCAAATGAAGAAAGCATAAAGGATCAAATAAATCTACTAAAATTTATTTCCTCATTTTTATTGAAGGGTGTGTTGTTCTCTCATCATGACGTGAAGGGAAGGAGATAACTGGACGTTGTTAAAATTTTTTTTGCATATTTTAAACAAAAATTTAAAGTAAAAATTTTGTCTCAATTTTTTTTAACCGCTTTACTAAAAAATGAATAAATAAATAAAAATTTCTTTTTTATATTTTATGAAACTAAAATTGTTTGCGCTAATCTAGCCTTTATAAGAAGCCACCAATAAATAACATAGTAATGAGGATAGATTAATAAATATAAAGATCGGTACTTTTATATTACATATCATTAGATATGAAAAAGATATTTATTTTTAAGTATCACACTTTTTTAATAATAATATTGAATATATTAATATATATATATATATATATATATAGTATATTATATATATATATAGGTATTATAATATATATGATAGTTATTAAAGCTTTTTTATTATATATTTTATAGATATATATATATTATATATAATATATATATAATATATATGAAGTAGCAAGAGTGCTAAGCCTTCCCAACGAAAAGTATAGCTTTTTTTTTTCACTTAAACCTTTATTTTTTATATTATTTTCTTCTTATTTTTATTTCTATGGGCTTACTGAAAGATATTTTCGTTCAGGGTTTATTTATTATTAAATTATTTACAGTAAGTTTATAACTTTATATACTATGTGTGCGTCGTACGCGCTATTGTTTTTATCTACTCTACCCTATTTGGCGGGCTAGAAATAGAAACATAAAATATGAACATGGGTAATTTTGAGGGGCAATTTGCCAACCGTTCCAAAAAGTACGATTCAGTGTGCATTTGCTCGAGTTAGTATTTCGTATTTATTAAAAAAGTTATCCAAATTGTTAATGAAGAAAAAGTATTTATAAACAAATTATATGTTTAATTTTCAAATTTTATACCCATTTATTAATTTATTTGCAAAATAATACTGAAATGACATCACAGAAAACAAATCAATTATTGACCATTTTACTTTTTCCTCAAAAATAGAATATCTAAAAAAGCCCAATAACCCCTCCAAAAAAAGAAAAAAGAAAAAAAACTCATTGGGCTGGTTTTCTTTAGTCCAACCCCGGGTTTTTCCAAACCCTGGTTATACTGGTATTAGAATATATTCTTTAGTATCAATAAAATTTTATAAATCATCTATTACATTACAATCATTATTTAACATAAAATAGGGTTTGACATTTATTACATTTTCACATTGTACTTGATTATTCTTATTTATGTACACATTATTTCCATATAGCTTTAATATGGGATATGGGCCATGATAAACTGGTTTTATTTTGCTTCTGCATTACTGTCGGCTTTTTACTAGTACAAATTTGTCATTTTGAAGACTCTTTTGCAAAAATATTTTAGGGCTCTTGGCAGGAAATAGTGGAGACAGAAGGAGTCCTACGAATTACTTTAGTTTTTCAGCGTAAGTCTTCAAGGACATGGGGAAGAAGGACTCCAGCTGATCTATTAAGGCTCCAAGGAGAGTTGGAATTTGGCCCATCATTAAGAATGCAGAGGTGATTCCTTCTGAGTTCAATGGGGCAGTACGTAGACACCCACAATGGAAAGAAGATCTAACCAGCAATACTTCACATCTTCCAACTCATCCGACAGCATGGCCGGCAAAGATCTCAACAATATCCTCTGAGGGTTCTCGATGAGGCCATTACTTTTGTGGGGTATAGGCTGAGTTAAAGCTATTCAGGGATCCTAGCTTCTTAGTTCTTACATACACTCTTGATTCTGAGTCTTGAATAAGTCTGACTTAAATTGAGTTCCCCGATCAGAAACTAAGTTCCCACAACTCCAGCTATGTGTAGAAATTATCTAGTAATTACCTCCACTATGGTAGAGGTTTCTATGTTTATCAGAGGGAAAGCAAAGTGATAGCGAGAGAACCTATATCAATCAATATTAAAAGGTACTTGTAGTTTTTAAATTGAGGCATTTTAAGAATGTCAGTATGAACAACCTGAAATTTGGCCGATATTTGTCAATAAGATTCACATGGAGAGTTATTTTGCGAAAAGATTTAGACCTCTAACATGCATCACAACTTTATGTAAATTGCTTTACATATTTTAGCAAATTTTTCCCTACAAAGTACTTTCTAAGGAGTGGCAAGGTTTTCTGTACCCCAAAATGCCCTAGAGAGTGAGAACAAGAAATAACAGGAATTTTAAAGGATTCTGAAACAAAGAAACGCGGTGAATGTGGATTAGAATTCACTCAACTCACTAGGGGTGACGCGCAAGTTTTCATTTCTGATAAGTCTAGGGGTATTGACGATAAATTGGTTAGGTAAAAGTATCAAGATTTACACACCAAGTAATTTTTTTTCGAGGTGGGGGCTTATTTTATAATGAATATCATTTAGGTCTCCGAAGTTTTTTACCATCAGTTTCCTTGTTGCCTCGCTTGCACGTTCTTTGCGGTAAGTCAATTTTGATTTTTCACTGAAATGCCTTAAAATACTTCATTTCGGCCGGACACAATACCTATTCCGAAGAGGCCCTGCAGTTAACGGGAACGGGTGAATACCTATAGGGTTTTCCGAGGATTTCAGGATTAGAGAATCAAAGGTATGGGAGGTAGGAACGATACTTAACGAACTCCGGTGAGCTGTGGGAAATTTTGCCGGGGCGGGGCGGGCCGGGACAGGGGGCCGGGGTTAGACTAAAAATTAGAAATGTAAAGTTCAAAAAAACACTGAAGTCTTAAAACAGTAATTTGAAAAACTTAAATATAATTTCAAATTAACTTAAATATATTTTAATATATAAATAAGGGAATACAATATTTATATTCATGAATTCAATTACATAAATTATATTTCGAAAGAATGTATTTTTAGAAATAATTGATTTTCTAGAAATACGGTTGTTAAATTATAATATATATATATATTACTATATATAATTTAAAATTATATATATTATATTATTATATATACTAATAATTATACTATATAATTATTAAAAGATAGCTATATTATTAGTATAATATTATTATTATATACTATAATATTATATATATATTAATAATATATATATATATATAATATATAATAAAAGAACAAAGTATATTTAAAAGTTGTAGAGGATAAAACAGTATTGGATATATTTAAATTTTCTTTAAAAATAATAAGAAGTTCTACATTTCGAAGACTTTTAAACTGCAGTCCTCCTCCTCATAAACTACAATAGAAGACATAAATTTTAATTTTAACAAACCATTAAAAGAACTTAAAAATAAAACCAAAATAATATCTACAAGTAAAAGAACAAATGGCGACTAAAATTTGATTCACTTTCCTTTTATTTTTTAAAGAATTTTAAGTACTTTTCAGATTAGGTATCTTTGTTAATTTGGTATCAAAGTATTAATGAAAATCTCAGATATAGCGAGAAATCCTTGGATGAAACCAGTTTAGGGAAGAGATTCCAGTCTTAAAAGGAAGAGATTTAAATACAAAATTATTCGAGATGACTGGTCAACTTGTAAGGATACTATTCGAGTTTCTATAAGATTGAAAAACGTTCCTCTTGTTAACTAAATCATATTTGCGATGTTTTCTTTAAGCGCCATCACATAGTATTCAAGCAAAAAAGCATCTTAAACTAAAGATCTCCATTCTCGGTTATGCCAGTCATGATATCAGACTCTGTGAATGAACAGATACAAAAGAAGCAGCTACGATTGTATGGGCAAGTCAAAAGAATGGAGGAGAGAGCGGGACCGAAAAGAGTGCTGGAATGGAGACTGGATGGCCGAAAACCGTCGGGAAGATCTAGGAAAAGATGAATGGACGCAGTGGAAGAAGCTGTGAGCGACAGAGGAACAGCAATGGAATAGGTGGAAGACAGCAGAATTTACGAAGACAAAGGGATCTGGAGAGCGTTCTGTAGAGACGTCACCTGACAGACCTTAAAAACATATTAAAAATAATATTATTTTTAATGTAGAGAGGATGAGAGGAAAAAAAATGAAGCAATTCTGGTTAGTATTGTGTGGTTTTGACAAATTTTAAATGATAAAGGAGTTCCAGTTTGTTTATTAAAATGTCTAAAAAAGAAATGCATCCATCAACTTGTAATTCATAGGTCCCTCGCACGCTAAAATACATTATTTTTGTAATAAAATCGATAAAATGGAAAAGAAGTAGGTACTATGGTAATGACGTCGTCAACATATCTTTTTCCATGAAATAACTTGAGAATATAGGGGGGCCTGTGGAAGGAGCTCTGTTTCAATATTCCATATATAAAGTATAGGCTAAGGATAGGATTCAAACTGACCCCCATACTTGCACCCCAAATATTTTGTCGATAGCATAATTATTAGCAATGTAAATACATTTTGAGACCAATACAAATGTTTTATAATCAATTCCACTCTTCCTTGGTACACATGATCCGGACATATAGGTAAACAAAAAATTTGGACAAAAAATTTCCAAAATTTGCTTGGAAAAGGAACATTGGTACAGACTTAAGGTATCAAAGAATCTAGTTATAAAGCACAATGATTCAGAAAGAAGGAGAATGAGATCTGCCTATTTCATGTCCTATAAAGTCCCTTGGCCATTCTTCTTATATATGATAGGAAGATACTTGGTGCCTACTAATAGTTAGAGATCAAAATAGGCCAGCCACTTAATTTAATATAGAATAAATACAATCATTTTTTTCAGCCGCAGATATAGATTGGTCTAAATGGGACACCTAAATGCATAAAGAAAGTAATATTCTTCCCACATGCTCTTGTTTTTCTCTTAAAATTTTTCCTTTTTTCCTCTTGTTGAAAACTTGTAGATTTATTATTAATTTTATTGGTTAAAATTATAATTTTATATTTTTCATATTGTTAGTTTCTGAGTGAGGAGTACTTGCGTTAAAGTGGTTCTCCGAAACGTTAACTTCTCTTATATATATTTATTAAAAGAAATTTTAAATTACCTGGAGAAAAGATTCCATCTCCGTCTTTAAATTACTTTGTCTCTTTATATAACCTTAATGAGTTTTGAGTTCTAAAATAACCGTTAGATTTATATTGTTTATATATATATAGGTATATAATAGTATATAATATTATAATATATATATATTAATATAATTATATATAATAGTCTATATATCATTTAGACACGTTATGATATGATATGCTAGTATAATATCAAGAGTAACTATATATAGTAGCGCAAATGAACAACTAATATATTTAAATTCAAGATTAAATAAATAATTCTTGAAAGAGATTTCGGGAATTTGAAAGGTCTAGAACTTCTACAAATAAATAAATACATTATATTTTAACAATTATATTATTTCCGTTTTCCGAATTGTTTGATGTAGTCAATTTCGAATATTATTATATGTTAAAAACACTCGAAAAAACTTATAAATTTGGCCTCAAATTTAGATTTTGAAATCATAGGAAAATAATCACAAAAAAATTTGATTATATTTAGGTTGTTTATATATCTTTGGCAAATTTATAACAAAGGAGTAATGGAATTAAATATATTTTTTTAATTTTGTTTATTTAACCTCTTTATTTAGTGTAAATTTACAGTTAACCCCGTTAGAAAACCCCGACCAAAAAAACTCGGGTTTTTTTTTTCCTGATTTTTGGCCCGGGGCCTTGGGCCCGGTCGGTTTCCTAATGGAGGTCACCTTGTTGATGTGACAGTCATGGAGGTAACAAAACAGCTCTAGGGAGAAAGAGGACGGCCGGCATTTCTGGCTCTCTGTAGCTAATTTCTTTGCCAGTTCCCCCTACGTGAGAGGATGTAAAAGATAGTATAGTTTGTTTCGTGGGAGAATGGAGTAGCCGAAGAAATTGTTGTGAGCGAATCTGAATAAATGACATAAGAGTGGTCTTGGTTAAGGAATAAAATTCGAGAGAGGGCAATCATTATAGCCATTAATTCTGCAGTATAAATTGAAGCATGAAGGGAGAAGGGTATGGGAGAGGTTGCGGTCAGGAAAGATAGCAGACACACCCACGCTGTCCCTTGTTTTAGAACCGCCAGTAAACATATGGAGTAAATCCACCACGAACTGCGGAATGAGATAGGAATGGTGCCTTTACAAGGGCATCTGGGGTGGCTAGATTTGGAGAGAGAGGTCAGGATCAGGCAAATGATCGTAGTAGCAAATAGTCAAGTTGTATACCATTCATCATAAGAGAACGGCAGCACCTTTTTCAAAGGGATGTTGAGGAACTTAAGGTTGTTATAAACTGTTTGCAAATGGCCAGAAATGGGGATTCTGAGGTATCATTCGTAGAATCGGTATCAGAGCAGACGGTAATGCCGTTTGAAAGGAAAGACAAACTGTACACATGAAGTATTCTCTTCGAAGAGAGAGTGGCATTACATCGGATTGAACTTCAAAAATCACCCAGGGAAACGATCGGAAGGCTCCTGTGGAGATACGGATCACCTGGTTTTGGATTGGATCTGACAGGTGTAGTAGTGTTGGGGAGGTCTGACCATATACTACGCAGTCATAGTCCAACTTCAATCGGATTAGCGAGATGTGGAGACGTTAAAGAAACTTGCGATCAGCACCCCAATAACTTGAAGCGAGATGACGTAATATGTGGTAAGCACGGCGATGACAGATCAATTTTCAGAGTTTAATGTGGCGTGCAATAATGGTCCAGCTTGGTACAAATCTAGAATAAGACTTGAGAGATTTGACTTGTGAGGTTACAGGAGTGGGTGAATCATATAAGATTAGGTTTGCGGAAGGAATGCCGCAGATTCTTCGACTCCCTTGTGTTCTTAAATAGCTCACATGATAGGCGTTTTTAGTAATCGAAGCAATAGAGCATGGGATTACCATCTCGTGTGAAATATTCTCACGAGTGAAGTGGCCGTTCACAATGACGTCCGGTCATTTCACTCCGAATAGCGTGAGTTAAATTTACTCAATTGCTGGGACACTGCTTTTGTGAATATTTTAATAAGTCACTAATAATTTCGAGAAGATATATATTTATATCACTAAAACAGTTTAGAGATTATATCTCTCATCATATCTTCTTGCTCGGAGCTTTTCAACAAAACTAAGCACAAAGTGGGTCAGTAGAATCATGAATGAATGATCACATTATAAAAAATGCTCTGGTAATATTGGTGATTCTGTGTTTTTGTATTTTTCTTGTAGCTGGTTATAGTTTAGATTTAGTAGGTCATTACTAATGCTTAAAATAGGCGTAGATACGGTACTGTGCTATACAGTAATCACGAGGGGAGTGTGGATTATTAAAAGATATAGAAACATACTAATAAATCTTACGCACGTTGTGTATCATAATAGCTTATTTTTAGAAGATTAAAAATAGACTCACCAATGAACCATGTACCATACGTACCTATAGGTTTTTAGTAAAGGCCTAAACTCAGATGTCATGTATCCAAGTTTTTATAACAAAGGATCCGTGTTTGTTGTAAGTACTCAGTATTATGTTTGGAATCACAAATCTAAGTAGCTTAATAAAATGATATTTAGGCCTGCTCTCACTATATCAACACAGTAGAGAGAAGACTTACCTGAATACCTACATATTTCTCCTTTTTTATTTTGTAAGTAATGATATGACAAGCGTAAATATAGTCTAATTTGGTTGTACTCGAGTACCTCAACTTCCAATTCCTCTATTCCAGCTTTTGAGTGAAAGTTAAATAAATTTACAAAATACTGTCAACCAAAACAGATTAAGGAAAAGAGTTAATCGATCCATGATTCTAGTTATATATATATATACTCACACTGATCCATGCTCAATCGACAATGTCATAGACTTTTCAAAGTCACGCGAGTAGCTAACACATTGGTATTGTAGACGGGAGGCTTCATAAAGTATATGTAGAAATCAGGCTAAATCTACTGGTGGCATCACCCTGTGAGGTCTTGTTTTTTCTGAGCGAATCTAATCGCCAGTTGTCACTCCAAAGGCTAATGTTGAAGTATGTACAAGTTGGATCACATCTTGCCATTCACGCTGTATAATAAAGAATCAGGTTTATATAGTTATATGAGTATCGCGCTTTTGTAGCTGCTCTGTTAAAGAGGTATTGTTGGTCTTGAGGCGATGGCGTGAGGTAGTTAAATCTAAATCTCAAAGCAATTATAGGTTTCAGGATAGTGAATTGTAACGACAGCTCCGGCACGGACGTGGAGCGGCTTAATCAAATAGAATCAGTAAATAACCATATTATTTCAAGTGCGACGAGCAATTGGGTAATGCGAGTGAAGGTACTAGGAAAGTCGAGATTAGAGAGTTATATACATGGAAGTGCGACAGTTAAAAGCACGGTAAATATGATGATTGCTTCCGGAAGATGTTACGTGGGTTGGACTAGCTGAGATGACACTATTTTCGTAGTGCACACGTAATTTCATTATACTAGAGAGAGAGCGAGACAAGTGTGGTGACGATGTGACGTCGACAGTTATATAGCTTGAAAGTGCAGAGGTTCATAACGTATTTTGTTTAACGGCTTGTCTTGCGGTTGGATTTGAGATAGAGAAACACGAGAATCAATTCAGAGTATGGAAAAAGATAGAGAGAAAGATCGACGAGGAGTTTAATTATGATAAGCAATAGAAGGCTTAGCTAAGATCAATAGTTTTCTTTCACGCTGCACTTAGCTTACTTTCTCCTGCACTAAATCTCGCATGTCATCCGACTATTGCCCGCTTCGTTCTATACCGTATTCGACCTTTACTGCTTGCCAACGCTAGGATGGATGAGGAGGAAATGCTCGAATTGCGTCCGCATATCTTGTTGTAGGTATGAACTGTCGAAAATAGGAAGAGGAAGACAACATTCATCAAGAGGGTATAAATCATACTTATACTGAGTTTCCTACGGAAACCACTTATCGAAGGCGAGAGTGGGGATAGCGTTTGGCCAGATAAAGTGAGCCAACTCCGCTGGTCATAAGATGCCAGATAGAACTGAATTTAACTTGGGCCGGTGAGAATCATTTAAGTCGTTCCTAGGAGTGTCGAGGCGACGTTTTGATTAAATCCTAATACTCAAGTATGATTACATACCGCGTTAAGTAGTAGCAAACGTTTTGACAATGCTCTTTATAAAAGAAAGTGCTAGTTTGGCACAAGAGTTTTTGTGCTTTTAAGTAACTCGCTACTCTAACTGCTTCTATCCAATAAGTAGTAAATATGAGCGACAGAGTAAAGAGGTTGTGCTTCGTATTATAGAGAGATCTCTACATAACATAAACTGAATTTTGTGCACTGCTTTGCTTTATAACTATGTCTTGGTGCTCTTTTGTCAAAATGTGCCACTTTCCACCAGTGTATTACGGAATAGGGGACAGATTTTTTATTGAGACAATTCTATTTACTCCCTGACAGCCATTTGATTCTCTTTGTTCACCTCCACTTTCCCTCTTCATATTATTATACAGAGGTATCAACGTAGGCGAATTTATATAATTCGATGGTTGGAAGGATAGTCGCGGTAAATATAGCTTTAAGATTATCCTAGCAAGGATATAGTCATAATTTGGTGATACTCATAATTTATTTTATATTATGTATCTAATGAATTCATTCAAAATTATAGAGTAGTATTAGCACACTAACAAATTACCATGATAAGTATAAAATAGGTTGGCCATTCGTGTTGTTTAATGAATATATTATGTAACGGATGGTTTCTTTTTGAGTAGACAATTGTACTCCTATAATTAGTACTAGGTGAGTAATGTTAGATAGGTGTGAATAGGTAGAATTAGGAAGTAGATCAAGGTATAAGATGTGGGCTCTCACCCGACTAGTGAGGGCAATATATATCATGGTGTGTAAGAAAGATTCAGTTTCGTGAACACAGAGAAATTGGGTAATGATATATTTCGTTCTTCACAGCAACTAGGTTTCTGTGTGAGCGGTGAAAGTCATATGTCTACGTTGTTGTTTTGTACTGATCACTATTGTAGTCCTATGGCAGAGAGTCGAAATTGGGTTTGTTCACTTGTATTCAATGCCAAGTCTTAATGCTACTTCTTCACGATATGAGATTCATTGTTAGTTAGAGATCACGACCCTGGTAGATAGCCAACAATAGTCAGTTGCTTCCATTTGATTTAATGCCCATTGATTTGCAAATATTCACTTTCATTCCTAGGTATGCCATGACTAGTCAAATGCAAACATGAGATTTAGATAAATGTGTATGGTATGAGAGATATTGAGGCTGTTTTAACATATAATAATAATGTGGGAGGATGAACTGTCACCCAAAGAACTAGTGACCTTTTTGAGAGAGAGAAAAAGTTGCGTCATATTTGGAATCCGATAAGGATCTGTATTTGTTGTGAGCAAAGTTCTAACACTGGAGACCTCTTAGTTCAAGCGAGTGATATCATGAGTGGAGATAATTTTGGTAAACTTAGAGGACTAATTTGAGATTAAGACAGGTGAGGAGACTACTGTGTCTCCTTTAATAGCCGCAATCATAATCCTCAACGCCTGGTAGCGAGTTTGCGGGATGTATTCTCTTTGAACGGTTTTTCCATTCAACCTCTCTCGAAGAGCAGGAATCTAGAGATAGAAGTGGTTTCTCATTATATACTATCATAAAACTCTATTTATGTAGACAATATAATACACATTTATTATTACGCTATAGGCATATAGATAATTCTTTAGGTGAGTGTTAAGTTATATAGGAAATTCGAAAGATGTTATATAGTGAGGTATTCAGAAGAGCTGAATTAAATCTTATCAAACTATCTAAAAGGGTGTGGTTTAGGTGGAGTTGTTTCGCATATAATATACTGACAGCTCTGATATGGATGTTTGGGTATCAACTTAAAATGATCTTAAAGAATAAGAATGGTCATAAGCGATTTTGTCACTAAGTAATTATGAACTAGAACATAAATCATATTACATGAAGACTTATTTTTAAATCTGATGTGTGGTAAATATATAGAATTTGAGAAGCTGTTTCAAGACATTTACTTGAAGTGCGTTTATTTTATTGTATGACTGAGATTATTCTTATTATCTTGAGCTTAGATGATAATGTAATTTTCCCTTTTATATTCTTATATTATTGAGATATTAATTACATCTTTATTTCATTGTTATGAAGATAATTGGTAGTGTTACATGATTCACTAGGAGGGTAATTTAAATCGCAGTTGACATCGGAGAGAAGTAATTCTATGAGACTGAGAACATATTACAGTGAGCACGGGAGAATGAGTAAAGATGACCAGCAGGGTTCAGATAGGAGGCTATTGCAGGTGAGACAACACTTCGTACAGGCAGAGCGTCTAGTGTGATGGATGAGTCAACTTAGTTTCTTCGCTTGATATGGCTGTTGTGCTGATAATAAAGTGACTCGGTTGGTGTGCTGATGAGCGATAAGACGTGTATCGGGACAATCTAAGTGGCATATTCTTGTTCGGAGCCTGTTACTGCTAGACCATAATGTAGACTTGGTAGTGAGTCTGATAGTACATATAGGGGCAATAATAGTACATGAGCGGGAGCAGTATTAACAGTAGCTCTTGAGTCTCGCTTATAGGATATTATGGGGAAATGAGAGTTCTAACTTGAGGATATAATAAGTTTGTAGCGTGTGGATTAAACACTATCGTAGAGCAGGGGAGGAGAGTTGCTGTCAATAATTAGTAGCTAATATAAGGCATTTGAGCTTGGTCATTAGTTAAGTACATATTTATTTTTAGTCTTTGAGCTGGTTGTAATTCATCTATCCTGCTCATTTTTGAGTAATGGTTAGATAATAACTCCAATACCTCTATCTGCTTCAACTAATAAATTAAGATGACAGGTGAGACATTATATTAAGGAATAAAGTATCTCAACTATGGAGTCCTCCACAGTTTAAAGCGTGGTAGTATATTATTTCAGCAGAGAATGTGAAATTTTCTTAAATCGTAGACTGGGCTCTATGTTCATAGTACGGAGACTTCTTCGTGCATGTGATAGAATGAAAGTCACGTAAGCGTGGGCGACACGTAAAATTTTGCATATTCAAAAGTCATCTGCACTGTCGAAGCAGATCTGGGAATAACTAACGTATTGAATAAATCAACTACTTTATATGAGTATGACTTATTGTAAACCTATTTTCAACCTATGAATGGTAGAAAGAGGGTTGATATATATAAAGGTCTACAGTAAGTAAAACCAAGGATCTTATAGGTGAATATCGTAGGTATCACGATTCACCGATACGATTAGGTAATCATGATAGTGAAAACTTTATATTTATGCAACAGTGAGAAATTCTTTTATGTTGGAAGTATAATTCTATAAAATATGATTAAGCATTATTCATCATCGTTTTTTCTGTTTTCTATATTATAATATAGAAATAATAGTTGCACTATATTGATAAGTGGTTTCTAATTTCATCAGGAATTTTATAAAATAGAGTCCAGTAATGTTAATAATTCATGATAGATAGGAGAGAAATGGTTAAAAGAGCCGAAGTCAAGATGGACTAGTTATGGACGAAAATCTTATCTGTCACTTTCTCAGCGAAATCATATAATATTGCATAGCTGAGTAGGTGAGACCTACATTTCATTTCATTAACTAGTGATTGCTCAGTTAAAGGGTTATATGGAGAGGTGTAGGTATATAGCATAATAAGAGATATATATATATCTAGAATGATGTATGTCAGCCTGACAAGTCTCATTAGGAGATAGGGAGCATATTATATCTATATAGCATTATATCTTCTCCATATAACTAACATAATGAAATATACAAGTAATAAGAAGGTCGGTCTGTGATAAGGACTGATACTTTCTAAGAGGGTAAGCCCTTCTCCCCACAACAGGTCCACAGGCTGAGACCAACAAAACCTTCGGATCCCACTGCCGTAGGATCGGTTGTGGCATGTGGCCATATATCGGAAGAGTCTCACGGATCTAGCTCACATCGCACGGTTATTAAACCCCGTGAACCACATCAGATATACTTATTTACATCCTTCATGTTGAGTACTAATATATACATATTACCAAAGTGCAGTACAAGCCTCCTCGCGGTTTAATTTGATATGGTTCGGGGTCTTCCATGTTACAGGTTGAGGTGTCACACGATGTTCAGAAAAGGCTATATAGACGTTAAATGGTTAACGCCTTTGAGGTTTTTTTATCCTGTACTTACTCAGATTCTATAATAACTCACACTATAGACACAGCATCATTAATTGAATAAGTGTGTGATTATTTTTGAGATAATGGATTCGGCAAATGCTCGGTAGAGAAAGTAGTCGAGTCTATGTGTGTGAACTCATCTGATATGGCGGGACTGAATGAAAGAGCATATGCTGTTTCCTTTATCTTCACATGGAAAGTCCGATTATTGCAAAAGTTTATAATTATCTAACATGTCGGACGCTTCAGAAATCTTGCGAAGAGGTGGCGACATTCTGAATAGACGATGCAAGAGATAGTGAAGATGTAAAGTAAGAGAGAGTAAGAGATACGAGAGTAGAGAGAGATGAAAGAGTAGAGTTGATGGAGTAGAGATAGTAATAAGAGGAGTGAAGGAGAGATATACTTATAGTAATGAGACTTAATAAATAGATTATTCATAATAGTGTAAATATAACTAAAATTTAGCACATCTAACTTTAATATTGCTTGGTCAGGGATAGGTAATTGTGATTTTTATGTCTAACTTAATTAGTTATACAGTGTTCCAGTGATTTTATATATCAATCCATAGAAGTTTAATATAACACCCTCACAACGACAATGCGGTAGATATATACATTAATATATATATAATGATATTAATAGTATTTATATATATATATATATACTATTATATATATATATATAAATATATATATATATATATAATATATATAATATAATATATATATATATTATAATATATTAAATATATAATATATAATTAATTAATATAATATTATAATTATAATAATATATATAATATATTTATATATTATATTATATATATATATACTAATATAATATATATATATATATATAAATTAATAATTTATATTATTTTATAATATATATATTAAATATATATTATATCTATATCTATAATATATATATATAGCTATATATATATATATATATATATATATATAACTATTATATTAATATAATAAATATATATTATATATATATTTATATATATATATATATTATATATGATAATGACATACATACATTAACTCATACTATAACAATTAACATACTTACATACATTAATTATCATACATATCATATTAACATATGTGACAAAGTGCACTTACACTGAGTCCTTTAGGTCCACTGACCCAGTGAGGCAATATAAGAGAGTATTCTTGTGTACTACTTGTTAAAGAATTATATCACACTGTGAATGCTCACACTTGAGAGTTTATTTCGCAATACGCCAAAGAGCTAGCAATAAGACACGAAATAACTGATTTTCAAATTTAACAAAATCATTACTATAACCTAATTAACTGATGAATATATAGATGTTAATCGTCAATCACTACAAGAGTAAGATTATTACGCCTAACTCAATGTATATTATATATTATAGTTTAAACAATATTTTTTATATATAATTAACTATATATAAAAAAAATAATAATAATAAAATATTTTGAAGTAAGATGACTTATTTAAAATTCATAAATTATAAATCTTTTAGATTCTTAAATAATAAATTCATAGCTTAGATATGAAAACTATATTTGTATTACAACTACATATTAATTTAAGTAAAACGAGGGATTAAAGTGATACATAAGCTCATGGATACCTGTGATGTCGCCTTGATAGGTGGAACTTACGATGCTTTATTATAATTATCACTGTTTTTCTTTAGAACTCACTATTTTTGGGATTTAGGTGAGTAGATATATGTCTCAGATCGTTTAATAAGATGAGCAATTAATTGTCCTCATATTTATCGCATACAAACGTCGGTTGGTTCAATCACTGGAAGGCAGTAATTTACTTCTACCTTCACCACTTTTAATGTTTTTTTGTATATATATATATAAGATCTCAATTAATAAAAAGAAATGATTACCACACAAATATTTAACAACTATATATATTTATATATTATTATATATCTTATAATATTATATATACTAGTATATGATATATAATTCATATAATATATATATATTAATATATATAATATATATTATATATAGTTATATTATGTATTTTATAATATTATCTATTATATATATTATATTATATAATATATAAATAATATATAATATATATATATATTATAGATAATATATACCTAATATATTATATTAATTATATATATATAATATATATAAAATATAAAATATCTATTATAAATATATATTATATATATATATATTATATATATAATGGTAGGACGAGGGAAGTACTTAGCTAGCTTATCACCTTAGTATAGACAAACGAAGATTATACCCCTCATTGGGCATATGGATAGAGTGGCTATTTATAAGTTAGGTACATACTTATTACACCTAATGAGGCTCGAGTGCTCAATATATATGGTTATACATCATATACCCTTCACTACTGGAGTAGGTTCTCTGTTATCACCACACTCACGCACCTATAGCACTCACACACACCATAAACACTTTCGCACAGACGCACGTTTTATGATCCCTGTGTGTGTGGGAGGAAGATTTTTCAGAGCGTATGTTTCGAACGTGTGTAAGGGAAGACTAAAGGACAGTGGTAGATGTGTTGGCGGACTACATACTATTTCAGACTTATTTAAAGTTTAAGGAGTGTTACTTTATTAGCGATGCCTCGGATTTATTTCCGTCACTTACAACACCACACACACTACACACAAACCACACACATATATTAATATATATATATATATATATATATATATATATATATTATTATATATATATATCTATATATTATATATATATATATATATATATATATATATATTTGTCATTCTCACCACATAACTTCAATCCCGGAGATCGGAAATTGGTCAGGGAAGTATTTGTATGGTTTCTGACCAAGTGTTAAAGTGCAAGGATTATTTAGGCCCGATAGCAAGCCCTGATTCAGCGAAACGCAGTCGGGGGTGCTTTGCTACCGTGGGTGTGGGTTTTGCTATCCACTAATTATCACTTTCTTTCCGAATTGCGATGTTAAGTATTTGTAGATATGTAGTTATTTGTATGTAGAATTAGAATTTGTTCATTCTGTCGTGTTTGGCTTTCATAAATTTGTAGTGAATGTGTTAGCTTTTATATTGATGACTTAAGTGATAATATATTACTAAATGCGTAATATTACTGAATATATATTACGTTATTAAGAGGTAATTGCTAACAGGTAAACATTCCTCGCACTTCTACTGGACGAGGCATCACACACCTCTTGGTGTTGTAGCTACCTGATTAAAGATTCACATTGTAGCCGAAACCGAGGGACGGAGCTCCTTGGGGAGACACTCTAGTCGGAGACGGGAACGATGTTCTGCCGTACGTGGATATATAGTTGGACGGCAAAGAACTTGACGCCTTAAATATGATATCTTATAAAAACACCTGAGGGAGTTATATCTGGTGATGGAATATTATTATTGACCTTAACATATATATGGATATTATACACTTATACTTAGATCCCTAGTTTATATATAATAAGGGCAACTATGGTTGATGTATAATAAACATATAAATAGAATAAACATCAAAATGTATAAAATTATATCGTCCATCTTGTGTTGCCTATGTTGTATAAAACACTTTATCAATCCTGGACAGTCAAGTCTATTATTATCGGGCACTCTTAAAAGGAGAACAGAAATTACAGACAACCTTCCTTACACAAGTAAATTATATCAAATAACTATAAATTTTCCAATAAGAATAATTAATATCAGATAGTGAAGAATGAAAAACACTCATAGAATGATATACAAATAGAATAATAAGAATATATGATTTGATATACTTACCATAAAAGAACTTACTTGTTGTTAGTCTCCATATGATAAGTATGCTGAGAAGAAAAAGAAAATATAGTTACCACGCTAAAGTAAACTAGCAAGGCAATATTTGTCCTGTCTCTACTAACTTAAAATGTTCCAAGAGAGAGATTAGTTAGTACTCAATGCTTAGGGTCTAAATATATAATATGATAAAAGAGTGTCTGACATAAGTTACAAATAAAACAGAAATTAATTTGAATTATTTCTTAAATAGCTCAACAACTCTATACCTATTAACTTATATTGAGAATATTCAAATATACATGATGCAATACAAAAGTATATTACTATCCATTATTGAGTTAAATCTCATTATTAATTAATGTATCGATAATATATTGTGATGTACATCTTTGACGGTGGGTAGGGGGGTGCATTATGAGTTATTAGTTGGGTAACCGTCCCGCACCCTGGTAACAATTATTTTAATATAGATTGAGTAGGCTTAAAATATATCGAGATTATATATATATATTAACTATTATATTAAGTATATTATATGATATAATATAATATTATTATTATATTAATATATATATATATATTAACTAAATCAAGTTGAAAATAAATATTTTAATTTATATATATGATGTATTTTTATAATTGCTATCAAATATAATATATATTATATATATATAATATATATATATATCATATAATATATATATTATAATAGTATATTTACATATATATTATTCATATATCTATATATTATATATATAAATTTATAACTTATAACTATTGTCATATATATATATATTATATAATAATACTATTATAATAAATTAATATATTATTATATATATAAATATATATCAATATATTACTTTTTCAAAAATAATACTATACTATACTATAATAATATACTATGAAAACTAGATAATCTGGTTAAAAATTTGAAAAAATAAGAATATCTGCACTAATACTATATATTTAGAATAAATATATCTAATTAATAATCATATATAATTATATATTAATATAATATATATATAAATTTTATATATAATATATAATATAATATATATATATTCAATATATATATAAAACACCATTATATATTATATTTGTTCACAATAATGTCATTTGTTACCGTATCCCGTAAACCAAATTATATTAAAATGAAAGGTAAAGTAATTTACAATATATTTATCTAATTTAAAATATAATTTACAATACTAAAATTTTTAGTAATCAAAATTAACTATAATGTTTATAAAATGTATAATGAAATAGAGCCAACAAATTACTGTTAGTTCAACTGTATGCTCTCACTCACAACTATACAGGCAATAAATAAAGTTCTATGATTAAGTACAATTCAGAAACCTAGGTTGCTTTAAATTTTATTTAGCAGCTCAATACTTTTCAATGAGAATGTAAGTTTATATTAATAATTATTCATATTTATTAAAATTAATATAACTTATTATCAACCAAGCTTTATAAGTTTTAGATGAAAATCATAACTTTTCAGTAGATAAAATATAGAAATTAATTAATTTTAATATAATTATAATATTATATATAATATATCAAAGACATAAAAATATATATAGGTAAATTTTATTTTCTATGTTACATTATTTATAATTCTTACATTATAACATATATTTTATAAAATATTTTAATTTTATAAATCTTAAATTATATAATTATTGTATTATATATATTATTAATAATCTTTAATAATTATTAATTGGAATACATTATATATATATATAATTATACTTAGTTAATATGTCATATTATTCACTAACATTACAGCGGCATTGCTGTCTGGGTGTTTGTTTAATATAATTTCAGCATAGGCCTATGGAAATTCGGAATTGGATTGAGAGCTAATAAATATATTGGTAGGGAGAACATGATATTAAAAATATAAGAACTTAACAAGCTTACAGTAAAGACTATAAAATGCATTGCGCTAGATTAAAATTTATGTACGCACTTAAAGTATTATTGTGCTCATATATCAGTACAACATATATTTCAATAGACTAGTATAAACCCATGAGTAGTGTATTTAGGAGGAGAGTAATATTCATTTACTTTGAGATGAAAACTAAAAGACATAATAATAAACAAAACTCAGTGAGGATTTCTATATTGTCACGTTGTTGCGTAAGAATTAGTATAGAGTGAGACTTTTTTTATTGGTTCCAATATTGAGTTAGTCTTCTACAAGATCTCACACGATATGACAATATTTTTGAAAATATGCGATACTGTGATATAGTAAAACATTCCTCAATCACATCGAGAGTTGATAATACTCGCATTTCTTTATTTATCTGGTGTCAATACACAAATAAGTTGCTATGTATCGGTAGTAATTAATAATGGAGTACTATTTTATAAGAGTTGTGAAGTATAAGGAATATATGAGGAGTATTATATTTGATATTGATTTTAAATTATAATTAACTTATATTCGCTGTGAATAAAAGGGATTTATTTTCTCACGATAGTTGCAGCGCGAGGTGGATAACTACTGACTCTCAACTAAGTACACTATAATAGTGTCTTCTCTTATAAGCTACCCCTATTAAAAACCGAAAATATCTTGGATGAGTTATTTTTCTCTAATATTTTCATGAAGAAATTATAATAATGCGAGAGTTAGTTTTTAAGAGTAAGTACTCTATGTTCCCTTATCAGACAGGTATTACTCGCATGGTACTGCTGTCATTTAGGGTGATTTATTTCTATTTTTAAATGAGCACTAGAGTAATAGAATTAATACACTATATATTCTTAAGAACGCTCATAAATTTGCCTAACGGTTATTCCAAAGATGAGCAGATTTCTCTATCAGATATTATCGTAAATTTGAATGATGGACAGTAATTTATTCAAGATGATAACTAAGGAATAAAATGAATTACACCTAACATTAAGCGATAATTTAATAATAATAATAATAATCACTAATAATAATTGGAATTTTTTTTTACAAATAATAATACTCGGATACATCATTTACGTGAGATATATTTATATAAATAAATGAGATTTTAAATAACCAAATCCAAACTGAAATTCAGAAATCACAGTGTATTGCAATCATCTCATTATATCTCTGAAATATAATAAAGATACTCTATTCATAGAATACTATTATTCTATATTGAAAAAATACCAGAGAACACTTCGATATTAATAGATAATAGGACAGAGACGAATATTACATGCTATATAACACTATAAATATTCACTATATTATACTTAGACCAACAAAACTAATAATTTAACATGTAAAAATATGAGAAATATTAAATGCGTAAGTAAGATGACATCAAATTGTCAAAAAAAGAGATAGGAATAAATTGCGTATTGATTAAAGACCAGGAGGAGACTTATGTGGCACTAAGGTTATAGTATATTAGTGATTTCGGGTGGGATAGTGTTATATAATAAGTTGAGCTATAATATAATGCATCAGATATAATATGAGGCATAAATATGAAGTTGAAATGGATGGATTATTTTTACTGTTTATGCTCAAATTATGAGACTTGGATAAATTGTACTTCTATTTGTTTATTCAAATAGATCTGCAATATTGTAAATGAATGGTTATATATATATATATATATAGAAAATACGTACCGGGAAAAAAGTGAGTATACAAATAATAACTATAGGTATAAATTAATAAACTAGAGGTAGACAGACAAAATAAATTAGATTCACCGTGGAGTTATGATAGAATATCTTAAATGAGATCAGAAAGAATTGAGATAGTAGTAATCGAGAATTGATTAATAGTAATTAGGACAACTTAATAAATATATAGAAGTATTAAAAGAACATAATCGAGAACTAAAGCTATAGATCAGTCAACAAATTACCATATTTTATTGTTTCAGATTATCTATAATAAATTTAGACACCGAAATAACCATACTAATATCTCTCGCTGTGTGTGTATATTATGTATTTTATAGAGGGCTATGGGTAGGAGATTTGAAAGAATTTATATACTCTGTTAATTAGTTAGTGATGATTTCGCTTGGAAGTATTGGTGACAATACCACGCGTCAATCTGACAATAAATACCCACGAGATAGAATTGGATATCCACATCACAAGTTCACGAAGAACAATGGGATTAGAAATTGCTAGGGAAATATCTCGGCGGAGTAGATTCGGCAGAAATATCACATAATACTGAGCCGAGTATGGGTAGAATGGGACAATAAGTATAGAAACATAATTTATTGTAAAGCAAATCCTAAATCGGTAAGAAATTATTTCTCCTGGAAATAGTTACATTAATATGCTGAATTTATACACAACTGCGTGAGACATAAGAGAATTCATATACATTATTTAATATATTTATATAAATTTTTTGTACTTGGTTTACAGAATATAAAGAAATTTGTGTTGAAACATAGGTAGATATTTAGCTTAAATTAATACATAATTAATTTATTAGTTAGTTAATACTTACTAATTATGATTATGATCTTAAAGACAATAAAATTACATTCTTTAATATAATATTTTTAAATATACACAAGAGGTATAGGGGGAATGGACAGGGTGAAAAATACCTGGTGATATTAGTCAGCCTTGACGGGAGACTCTAGTTCTGCAATTTCAATAGAGCTTAGTTCTTGAATCTATACTTTTTTGGGTATTTAGTTGAAGGAATATGGCTCAGTTTATGTAATTGAGCCATCGATCGTAATTTAATCATCGAATTCTCAAGTCTCACGCTACACATGCGGTTAGGTTTCGATCCAGATTAATAGAAAATGAATGTATCTTCATGCTTTTGGTCCACCATTAGTGTCTCCTAAAGTCTTACACTTCTTTATTAAAATTTGCTGGTTAGATCGTAATTATTCTCAATAGAAAAAATATATGATAGACGAGAAGAAATATATATTGATAAAAGAATAAGCAAATAGACAACAAGCTTTGATACATATATAGTGCTAAAGTATAGAAATATATTATATATATAATATATATAAAAACAGTATATGTTGATATAAAGTTTATTATAGTAATTACATTATATACATTATGCATCATATAAATTTTTATAAGATGAACATAAGATTCACAAATGAAACGTACATATACATAAGAATATTAAACTCATTTAAGCTAAGTAATTATCAAAGGATGATAATTACGTAACAGGTAAATATGTACTGAAATACTAGTAAATCTATATATATAGCGCAAACATTGAAATTAGGTATTTTTCGATTAATGTTGGAGATCAGATGAATATAAAATTTATACATGTATATATTTTATGTTGATATCTATGATTTTTATATATATATATATAATAATAAAATTTAATTTAATATTATAATTATACTAATTGCTTTCCCAATTTATATATAAATTAGGTCTATATATTAATATATATTATATATAATTATATTATATATATATATATATATATATATATATATATTAATATATATATATTATTATTATACATTATTAATATTATATATATATATATATACTAATTATAATATATACATATATTAATAAAGGTGAAGATAACGAATACAATAAAATATGGAGAAATGAGCATTTCACTTCAAATTACCTCAACAAAGAGGAGTATATATCGAACCTTTATCTCATCAACCATGCATTTATCAACAAAATAATTATTAATATAACTACATTATGATTAAGTAATTAATGAATTCTATCAAATTATAGAGAGAGTATATTTTGAAATATCATTAGGTAATTAAATTTACATATACTATATATGCCAGTTTTTTAAACTTAATTTCTGTCAGTTATTTCTTAAGCTTTTGAAAGGACTATGTTATTAACCCAACTTAACAACTTGCATAATGTGAATAGATTATTTTACTAAGGAATGAGGTTATACGATGTGAGGGAGAATACTGATATTTTATGGATTTCTCTATTTTTTATCAACTACGCCTTTCATTTTTTTACCTCACACTGGGATTATGATGGGGTAGATAGAGAGGATATATATCTTATATTGCTGCCAGCGAATGAGGTATTATGTTCTTGTATTACAAGTAGATTTTAAAATGACATAGACCATCCAAGAAACGTCATATGGCAAGAGTGGATGAATTATCCCACACCTTCTCGAGATGTCGATCTTGTAGACCGATAAAGGGAAACGCGCTCAAAAGTTCGCTCTCTTCTTAGATGTGAGATACAGAAATCGGGTCTGCAATGGTTATTGAAAAAAAATAACAAAAATAAAATTCATACGCTCCAAAGACATATACGTTTCCTATATTATTTCTCAGACTCGTCTGATGGTAGGTGTGATCTTCGGAGGAGAACGATCTCTCTAGGACTTTCACGCGAATAGAAAGATCACGACAAAATTGGAATGAACTGTTCATCCTCAGATCTCTCAAAAACGTATGAGTCGGTCGTGATGCTAGTTTGGTGGCCACAATTCATTACAAACTTATTCATAAATACCTCAGGCCTCTGACCATCCTTCATCCGATATGGGTTTCAAATTTACACATTACTTTGTCGCGTCTCTAAGTGCACAATATAACCCTTCTACATTACTCATACGGCAACTCTCACGTTTTCTTCGGGTCCTCTTTTTAAGATCCCTCGAGCCGGTCAACCTTTCTTCACGCGCACAATTAATTCCCCTACGCTAACGCACCCGTATAAACAACTTTCAACCGTGAGATACTATGTAACTTGCAACTCACCTTATTTTCCCATACTCGACCTAATAAAACATCGTTACAAACTCACCATATCACGATATTTATTATATTTCTTTTCATACTTTACTTTCTAGATTCATCGCTACGTGCGTAACACTTCAAACCACAATTTATAATAGGTATAAGTATTTTGACATATAATTGCGTCCTCTCTTTCTTCAGCATAGTAAAGTCTCTATTCACAATGTTCCTGTTAAAGAAACTTGCAGAATTATTGTTGACGGTTTGTTTTTCATCGACAAATCACATGATCAATGGTTTAAATAGATCACAGTTTTCAAAACTCCTTGATCTGGCTACTGAAGAACATAATATTTTTTATTATAAATAATGAGCTTTACTGTTAACAGACGGAATGGCGATGGTTCACCATTGGGCCTGGTTCGCTAATTCATTTCTAAGTTTTCATGAACAAACATGGTTAAACGAATGCCAACTGAATATAAACCAATAGCATATAAAAGGTATGTAGATGACTGCTATTTAGCGATTTGAACAAGATTGTACTTTAAAACTTTTATATATCCTTACATTAGTCTCAATTCACTCATCGAGTTTTAGTGTACACATACATACTACACTAAACAAACTTAACATCGAGGAGGAGTGATATTACATAACATTTCACTACCTGGAAGCTGCAATGAATCTCAAAATACTATGATACTATCAGATTAGAATACTCTATTGCAGCTGATATATTTCTCTCAAATTAAGAAGATTTAATTATATGTTCAGTAATAGCCTTCTTTCTCAGGGACATTTCTAGTAATATAGCAACAATCTCTATCTCTACTACCTTCTACTTTATCCATTTCCATTTTCATCCAATATGCCTAAATTTTAAACTCAGATGGGCTTGGGTTCAATTGCTCTCCATCCAACATGATTTTACAACGCGGATCTCCTCACTCCTTATCATTACCTTACTGCTCATCTACCTCAAATCCTCTTTACACACTGCTGTCAAACCTCTCTCCTCAAACTCTCTTAGATTCAACACACCAAACCAAATCATCACAATCGCAATAATAAGAAGGGAACCTCCACTCTCTTCATTTCCTCCATCAGTCTAACATCTTCCCCTCGGTAAGTCAATGGACGTGATGGCTTAAGTGAATAAAGCGTCCGGTTACTGTTACTCAGCAACGCGAGGTCCAGTGTTCGAATCCCGCTGATGAAGAGTAAAATCTTTGTTTGGACTCTTTTCATTAAAATACTCTATTCTTTCACCACGTCTATACTATGACAATAAGTAACCAAGCTCACTATTAATAATAAACTCTCACTTACAACTCCATTCTATTCTCACACGTTCACTGATCGAACACATAATTTTCACTCCATGTCAGACCAACATACCAAACCACATATCACTAAGACATGCCACAGTGGGGCATATAAATTGCTCTTAATCGCACTACTTGGACGTCTATGAAACCTAAATAAAATTGTTTCTCCTCTCTCATTTTCTGAATCATTTGTTTCAGTGTAATGATTTGATCTACGTAACCTCTACTAATTCTTCGCCACAAAAGTCCTCAGTCATTGATGCACTCTTCTCACGCAAAATACTAGGTATAATATCTTCCCTACAACATCTTAATAAACTAGATTTCTCCTATAGTTCCTACGTGTTCACTTATCCCCTTACTCTATATTAGAATACTATTGATTATCTCAATTTTCTGAACTTAACACCTCTATAAAGCTTTGTTACACAACTACTTCCACATCCAGTCATAACAATCTCGAGTCAATTCTTGATCATTTCAGTAATTCCATCTATTCTTGCGAATTTACCATTCTTGAACTTTCTCTTTCTACCTATTGCCTCTTCCCTACTCTTTACCTCATCCCCAAAATACCTATTTTCTATTACACCATCAATCCTATGCAGATTCCTATTACTCTCATTATTGCTAATGTTATTGGCTTTTAGCACATTCAACTACCCTCTTATTTTACTTTTAACTGCTTGCATCACCTTCATTCCACCACTCATTGACATTCCTTATTTCCTACTTAAAAAATCCACATACTTCTCTTGCACTACTAAAGGCCTCTCTCATTTGGCGTCCAGATTGCTCAATTTATCTTGTTCCAATCAACTTATTTATTTGCAAGTACTCTTTATTTTCCTAATAATTTGTTTCACTTACTTTCATTGCTTTAGTTCACTCAGCTTCTTCTTATCTCCTCCCTCTCCATCTAATGCTCCACTAACTTAAACTTCAATGTTATACAATTAATGATACGATATCTTATCCCTACCCCCTTCACTTTTGCATTTAACATCCATACATACACTCAAATCTTCTCACTTCTTCACCAGACACAAAATCAAAATCCTACTTTTCACTTCGATTACAATCTCTCCACCTACACCAACTCTCATATACTTATGAGAACCTCTTGTGCTAAAAGAATGTATTACATTCCTCACAAAATTCGGATCCTCCAACCATTCGTCCTTTTCACATCGTAATAAACAAAAAGGCACAAGTATACCCTCTCTTTTATCGTCACCTACCAAACCATATAAGTGGGCTAACATCAGTCAAGTCCGAAGCCCCCCACAAGTCCACTTCATAAAACAAAAAATACTCATTCAAATTATCTAGAAAGTCGCACTCTTCTCAACATCACCCTCATATGGACCATATATTATACTACAACCAAACATACCTTTGCCTTCTCAAGCTTATATTTAACCATTAGAATTCTAGTACTTACGCAAACAAAATCCACCAAAGTTCATAGGTCACTGGTCCCCTCTCAGAATCGCCACTCTTTCTAACTCCCTCATTCTCTCCAGCTTCAGACAACCACATCTTCACCTCCACACTACCATCTTCACCACTTGCTTTTACTCTTTATTGTCAGTCTACCATTAGCAAATCAATTACCCTTACTAAATTCATTCATCATCTCTCTCTCTTCTCCTCACCATTCTATTTCTCTAACAATTAATGTACTCAGATCGACATTTATACCAATTTCGCCGAAAGATACAAGTTCTACGGCGATCATGACCAGACCCGAGGCATGCATAAGCATCCTAGGGTTAAATAATGTGGAAACGGTTCCCTATCCCAACTACCTAGTCAAATTACGTCACCTAAATACGTACACCCAGAACTAAGCTATGGGAGCTCTTTTCTCCCTATAATAGCAGGAAAATAGTGAAAAGAAACAGGATGCTGTCATGTTATTCAAGTAGTAGTGTTTTATGATCTACAATAGCGTTACGCGAGAGTCGACTCTGTAGTAA
>JABUQX010075504.1:0-26806 GCA_015478945.1 Trachelipus rathkii
AGCATCATAACTATCATAGCGAATAAGAGGAGGAATGCAGATTTGCAGAAGTTGTTAGAGTTGTTTTGACAAGAGGGCAGAAAGATTTGTCAGTAGGAGAACCAGGGAGGTTAACGCACTTTCGCTTAGAAAAAAGTATGTTTTCTCATCAAATAATATCCGTGAAATTATTCGAGTTGAATGAAAATTAAAGATTCGCATATCTTTAATTTTCCACTCCTGATACGCACTGTATCTAGCCTGAATGGTGCAAGAACAGACAAGACCTAATTATGGATTTTGAATAGAGGAAGATTTATATGAAGAAGATATGAACCTGCTCATCTCGCCGCCAATCTTTAGTAGCAGAAGCCGATGAGTCTTCAGAATCAAAGCAGTGAGCCATTAACGCCAAGAATAATTTGCTTTGAAGCCACTCATATCCTCTCAATCAATCCTATTAAAGTGCCAGATAATAAGGTTAGAAATGGATGAAGTTGATGGAGAGAAAGCATTAAGTCGGAAAAGGAATGAACCTTGCTCATTCCCATACAAAACGGCAATTACAGCTCCCACACTTATCGGCAGAGAGTCGAAGCCCGTCACTAGAGACAACAAAGCCAAGATCATGCGCAGTTAGAAGTTACGAATCGTAGAAAGCAACCGCAAAAGCCCACCAATCGGGACCCAGTCAAAGTGCCAGAAAAAACGCGATAGGGCAGAAAGATGAAAGAAGCTGTTGCGAGAGAAAGGCTATTAAACAATTAAAGAAGATTAATAAGGGTTTGTGGTCACGATTTACCGAATAGAGTGAACGCAGTGACTGTAATTATAGAAAGAAGGACTAGTGGTGTGAAAAACAATAGGAATCAAGGTGTTATAACAAGGACCAGAATCATGGACAAGATCCGGAAGTGTGTTGAGCGGGTCATCCATAAAATTAGATAATAGCCTCGCAGACAATCGTTGAGAATGCATAAAAAGATTCCAGGAACCTCCTCCCCACAAACTAAATCAGTATGAGAGCGGAACCCCCAACCCAATTCAGTGTGTGATACACCCTTGAAATCCCCTACAAATCACCGAGGACCAATCAGTACTATTGGAATGAGATAACATTTTTAAGAGTGAAACAAGAAGTACGTCTTGTAATTAAAAATGTTAAAAATAAAAAATCTGTTCATGTTAGAGTAAGAACAGTGCAGAAGCAAAGATTATGTGCTAAGGTAGAAAAGGAAGAATGCATTTAAGCCAACAGAAACATCGAAGTTAGGAGATTCAAGTTTCTCGAGAAGTGTTACAGAGTGATTTAATGTTAATATATATAATAATAAATATATATATATTAATATATATATATATTATAACTAATACCTATAATAATAATAATATATATCATATATATACATAACTAATACTATATACTATATAAGTATACAACATATAATATGCTATATAAAATATACTATATAATATATATACATACTATAAATATAATATAATATAAATATATAAGATAATAGTACATAATAAATATAATCACAAAGTCATAAAATTAAATACTACATATATAAATATAACTAATAATAATACTATACATAATAAATAATACTATTATATAATAATAGATATAATAATAATATACATACATACTATTATATGCCCTGCTAATATTACTATATTTAAAGGTACTATCTATACATATATATACTATATATAATAATATATATATATAAATAGTTAATCATATAATAATCATTATATATAATCATAATAATATATAATATTATATATATAATATAATATAATATAACTATAAATATATCACCTATATTATATGTATATATATAATATATATATATATCATACATACATATATATATATTATATACTATATATATATATAATAATAATATAATATAAAATAATATATAAATATAAATATATAATAATATAATATATATAAACATAATTATATATAATAATATATTATAGTAATAGTATAAATATAAATATATAAATATATATAACTATATATATATATATACATATCATATATATATATATCATAATATATATAGATATATATATAATAACTATTATATATATATATATGTGATTAAATATTCAAAAAAAAATGCAAAAAAAAAATAAAACAGTAATAAATGGCAATACAGATGTAGAACGCAAGACTTGTAAAGCACTTTATGGGATAGAATAATGGGGTGGCCGACTGCCTCACGGTTAATCAATTATAATTATTCTTCACGCTGTGTGCTTGAGGAGAGAATCGAATATACCCTAGATCCGCAACGACCTCTGATATCATATATAGCTGATAATATCTCTTACTATAATACTATAATATACTATAAATATATAAATAATATATAAAATAATATAATAAAATATTATATCAATAATAATAATCATATTAAGTGGCTACTAAAGACATACTATAGTATATACAATATATATATATCACTAATATATATAATATCTAATACAGTATATAATAATATATCAAAAATATATATACAAAATAACCCTTACCCTTTATTGTAAGTTGTTTTTATTAGTATAATATTTGAATTATTTTTTTTTAAAAATCTATTAATAACTACATTAAAAATATCAATATAAGTTATGGATGGTTACTAATTTTAAAACCTAGTGAACGCTTAGTATAATAGCTTTCGTCATTTTCCAAGACCTTTTCAATTATTCGCGTTCATAAATAAAGCTAAACAAATAGATATTCCATGAATAATTTTCTAAAAATGCAATCAATTAATTTTTGGAACCAACCGACATATAGTACCAAAACACTCACTGGCAACAATGGTTGGCAAACATTATGTTGCTATATATTATTTGAAATTTTGTTGGTAGAATTTTGTTTTAACATCAAAAAATGGGAATTTGCAGCTTTAGCATTCACAACGAGTAAACCAATGTGCAAAATGATATACAATTACAACGAAAATGAACATGCATTGCACACACACGCCACACAGCAACACTTTCACTACACACATGTATGTAATCGTGTGAATGGTCTAATTAAACAATGATTGCACACGGTTACTCAGATTTGTGAAATCCTAAACTGGCACAATCCCAATTTTATTATGCCATAAACAACAATTAACAACAAAAAAATCAAATAAAATAGCCAAAACAAAAGTTTGCCAACCATGGTGCCAGGCAAGTGTTTGGGACTATGTCGATTGTATCCAAAAATAATTGATTGGCATTTAGAAAAAAATTATTCATCGATTATAGTTTAGTTGATTATGAACGCCGGATAATTGACCAAGTCATGGAAAATTGACGAAAGGCTATTATACTAAGCGTTCACTAGGCTTTAAAATTAGTACCATCCATACTATAGTTTATTTTTATTAAAAATAGTTATAGAATTTTTAACATTTAATCAAAAATAACCTAATAAAATTACCCAAAAGTTCATCGGAAGTTAAATTTCTAAAAATGCTCCAACAATAGTGAGTGAAAAAGATTAATTAAGACAAAAATATCATCTCAAGGGTGCAAAACATTAAATAATAATAAACTACGTACAAAGTAGTAACCTATACTGGAAGTTTATATAGATATATATATATATATATATATATATATATATATATATACTATATATATAATATATATACTTATATATTATATATATAGATATATATATATATATATATATATACTATATATATATAATATACTATATATAGTAATAACTATATATAATGACCAAGATAAGGAAAATTTCCAAAAATAAATATCTCATTTACAATAAGAACGGACATACACAAACAATAAAAAAAAATATGTTAAAATTGTAAAACCCAAAGAATATGGTTGTAAACTACTTAGCAAAAGGAAGAGCAAAATTAAATAAAAAACTAAATGGGTTTCAAGAAGAAGAACTCGTCCTAGAAACGCGAAGAACAACTTGCATAGAAGGAGAAAGAAATAGCAAAAAACCAAAAAAATCCTCTACATCCAGGCAACCTAAATTCCTCACGTTCAAACGAGAATAACGATAGGTCCGAAAAGTTTAATGTATGGCAGAAATGCGAGCCAATCATATTCAAGACAGTAAGCTTAATAAACAATCATCATATTACATATAAATAAAAACTCGAATGACAAATACCTGGCTAGGAGGTCCTTTTTATAAAAACCGAGTTTTTAAATATATGATGAAGTGACCATTAGGAGAGAGGGCAGACAAATTTGCCGACCTCTAAACACGCATCGCCCAATAAAAAATCAATCCAATTAAATCCTAACCCATATTATATATATAATATAATGAACTACTACTATCAAATATATACTATATCACTATATATCACAATATAATATATAATATAAAATAATACTATATTATATAATTATACTAATCAAAATATAATTAAATACCTACTACATATAATACTACCTACTATAATACTATCATAGTATACCTATTACTATATCATTGTTTGTTTGTTTGTAGCTGCGCGTCAAAGACTTAGCCAAAAAATTGCAATTCGCCATTCTACGACCACCTGCAAACAAAGACGCCTTATCCCCTTTCGGGGTCGGATAACCCCTTGTTGCTTGCTTGTCCATGTGGCAACTATTTGAAGTGACTATTACGTCAATTCTCTTTTGAAAAATGCTTCAAGATGAAGATCTTATCCCTTAGGAGGAAAATCTTCTTTATCTTTCAACAAGATAAAGTCCCTGTAAATGCGTATCATTCACAGCAAGGTTAGTTAGGAAAACATAATATATAAAATAAATATAATATACTATATATATCTAGTACATAAACAATATTTGAGGGAACAAATATTACTCACAGCATATTATAGCATATATGTGTTTCGAGGACATTCATAAAACAATAATATAATATATATAAAACGAAAGAAAATAATAAATATATAAATGATATATATAATAATATATATATAATAATATTATATATATATATTAATTATAGATATATATATATATATTGACTGCCATACGATCTTTTTATATGAATCATTTGATAGTAAATATATAAATATGATATTATATCTATATATTATCTTTGGCTTATTCTCAGGCAGTCTACTAACATACATACCTTCAGAAGGTAATGACTTACCGTCACTTCTTAATAGATGATATATATTGTCCTATTGTAATGTGTAGAAGAAGAAGAAAGAAAAAGAAAAAGAAAAAGCAGGCACAGGAGAAGAAAAAAGAAGATGAAAATGAAAAGGAAAAGGAAAAAACTTCTGGCAGAGAGAAGCTAAAGTTAAAAAAGGAAAAATAAAAATCAATTAAAACAATCACTTTCAACAACAATTACAATTTCAAACTATTACAATTATAAAACAATTTTAAAAACAACCATTGTCAGCCCGCTACTATTACAAACTATCTACATCTACAATAATGAATTTAACTACTACTGTTACTTGACTTACTAAGCTGCTACATATCTAAAAACTAAAATAAAAATTACTGGAAAAAGCTAATACTACTACTACTTACCCTACCACATGCTTTGGTGGTGTCTATCAGAATCCTTACATACTACCTAACTGGAGCATACTAAAGTTAATGAATAAATGAAATAATAATAAATAATAATAAATAATAATACCATTAATAATATAATAATCAAAATAATAAAGTAATAATAAATAAATAATATAACATTATAATATAGTTTTTATCTACTAATTATAATAAAATACAAATAATAAATCAATCAATAAATAATAATATAATGATACATAGTAAATATAATTACACAATAAGAATAGATAATAACATAATAATAAACACATCAATAAATAATCATAAGATTAAATAATAACTACAATACAATACATAATAAGTAGCATAATAATGATAATAATAATGATATAATATACATAATAATAACATAATAATTAATAAATAATAAATATATATAGAAAATATAATAACTAATGAAATAATAATTACATAATAAAGATAACTAATAACCTACATGACAGTGAAAATTCAATAACAAATAATAATAATAATAATGACTTTAAAACTGGCTTACAATACCAGTAAGTCACATAATAAAAATCGATTATTATCAACCAACACTACTCAGTAGTTATCAAAAATCAAAAAGAGTAATACGCTAGTCGTTCTTAAGATAAATCAACTAAAATGGAAATTCTAACTATAACTTGGGAGCCGACATATATAGTCAGTAGAGTTAGGATATAAATCAACGGCTCAGATTAATTAATCTTTTAAAGATTTGTCAGTTTTTTTTTGTTCTTCATAATAGAGTATAATATAATAAGAATCTAGCCAATTTCTACATATCTAGAATCAGGCTAAATCGAACACTTATAAACGTAACTGACTTAAATGCAAACATACGCCTATTCGTATAGAACTTTATGATATAATAACAAGCCTTTGGCTTGCTCCTAACGAGCAAGGCTTGTCTATTGAGCGAAGGCTAACGCCCTCGCATTGGACAAGGTGGGATAAACTATATAATATTATATACTAATAGATAGAATAAATATATATATAAAATAATAACATTACTATCATACATAATATAATATGGTGTTTATAATAATATATCTATTATATATTAATATATATAATAATTAAATTTTTTGTATAATATATATACTGGATAAATATCATTTTGAGTGAAAAAACATAAAAATAATAAAATATTTCACTTCTAAAATATAACTAAAAAAAATTAAATAAAATTAAATATTAAAAATAAAAATCAAATTTGAATATCTTTGAAAGAAAAAAAGCTAAAAAGATCATTTTTAAAGCAAAATAAAAGTCAAACAATTCAACAACAAAAGGTACGAATTAAGCGGAACGTTCTTTTGGCATGTTTAATAATAAAATAACCCACTTTCACCAACCATGCAGAAATAATACATTCCGTAATATAGGTAAATATAATTCGTAAAAATATTTATTTATTCTTACCTTTATTCACGCGTTCGTATTTATCTTGCTGCGGAAAAGTCCAGCCAACTTAAGATAGTACGTATCCGGTGTATTATTAAATTATTTCTCATATTACAAAATAGTCAGACATAAGCAATTGAGACCAGCAATATTTCATTGGTTTGCAGACACTGGGTGGTGATATAAGGTGATAAAAGGCCCTATTGTCTGTAGCCTGACTATTAGTAGTGATAGATTGAGAAGCAATATTTTTTGGTTTGCAGACACTGGTTGTGTATAGCCTTTGGTTATTAGGTCCGGGTTCAAGAAGTATGTATTAAATATTTTCTTTTTTTCTAATAGAAAATATTTCTGGCAATATTATATATAATAGCATATAGTATATATAAGAGAGTGATATGAAGTAATGGAGAAAGAGTAAGAATTATAATTAAATATGAATAGTGAGTAGAATAATAGCTAAGATAATAAAGTATAGAGATGTAGAAGAAGATGAATTAGTGTGCGAAGTAGTAATAGTTAGAGTGAGAAGTAATATAGAGTAGTAAGAAATAAGGAGAGGGATATTAATAGAGAGTTATAAGATATGAGAGATAATTATAGTGATTATACTTAGTATAAGTAGATGATATGAAGAGAGTAGAGAGAGAGAGAGAATAAGAGATATAGTAAGAGAGGGAGAATAATGAGTAAGAATGAGATGAAGAGAGAGTAATAGGAGAGAGATATGAAATAGTATAGAAGTAGAGGGTAAGAGTGATATTAGAAGAGGTATTAAAGATGAAATAGAGATAAAGAGAAGGAATATAAAATAATATAGTATAATATAGTATAAGAATTAGAAGGAGTATGAGAGAGATGAGGAGATACAAGAAATAGAATGAGAAGAGAGAGAAGTAGAATAGAGTATTAATATAGATGATAGATATGAGTAATAGAGAATATATATATAGAGAGTGTATAATTATAGTATAAGTAAGAGAGTAATGAGAATAGATAGGTATATATATATATATATTTATAAGTATATAAGAGTTGGTGTAAGTAGAGGTAATGAATTAGTGAGTATAAATATATAGATATAATAGGTATAAGTAACGTAAGTAATGAAGGAGAGAGTAAGAGTAAGATGTAGAAGAGAGAGTAGAGAGATGAGTAGAGAGAGTAAGTATAAGAGATTAGATGAGTATATATAAGTAAGAAGAGTAGAGAGAGGTAAGTAAGATATGAGAGTAGTAAGGTAAGTAAATGAAGTAGTAGAGTAGTTATGATATAGTAAGAAGAAGAGTAAGAAGAGAGTATAAGAGAGAGATGATGATAAGTAAATGAATAGAGAGTAGAGTATAAGAGAATAGATAAGTAAGAGAGAGAGGAGAGAGGAGTAAGAGAGAGAGAGAGAGTATAATAGATTGAGATGAGAGAGTATAAGAGATAATGAAGTAGATATAGAGATGAGAGATGAGAGTAAGTATATGAAGTATATAATAGTAAGAGTAAGAGAGAGATAAGATATAAATGAGAGAGAGAGTAGAGTAAGAGTAAGTAAGAAGACTGATATAAGTATATAATATAATACTAGGTATATATATATATAAGGAGAGGAAGGAGTAGAAGAGGAAGAGGAGGGAATGAGTATATATATATAAGGAAGTATATATATATATATATATATATAATAATATATAAAATTGCTAACTTTTTTCCAATTCTCAAAGTAAAAATGGAATCCTTGGATCATAAAATAGGGGGGAGAATTCTCAATCATGACAACATTTATTTGTTGAATGTTTAGCAAAACTTTTGTTTTTGTAAGTGAAGACCTGGGGCAACGCGTTGGGGAAGTATGATGTACAGAGGAGGAAAATTTTTTGGCTTTGCATGCCAATTGCATTCATAAAGAGAGATACAATATATGATTATATAAATATTAATATAATGAAATATGAAGTATATAATATATATATTATATATATATATATAGATATAATATAGTATAATATGATATATATATATATATAGTATATATAATTATATAATAGTAATAAGAGTATATATATATATATATATATAGAGGATAGATAGTAAGGTAAAGTAAGTAGTATATAAAAGATTATATATATGGTAATATATATATATATATATAATAAGGAGTATATGATAGTATATGAAGGTATATAATATATAATAGTAGTAGATAAGGAGTTATAAGTATTGAGCAATGATAAGGAGGATGGTTAGTATAGTGAAGTAGAGAGAGTGAATGAGAGAGAGTAATAGAAGTAAGTAGAGTAGTAGATATAGTAGATGTAAGTAGTATAGAGATAGTATTTGAGAGAGGTTGGCACGGGAGCGGAGAGAACGGCAAGCCAAGTGTAGCGGTTGTAGTGGGTGAGGGGCGGTGAGATAGTGGTGGTGGCTTACTCTGAGGTGAGGTGGTGTGCAAAAATCCGGTGGTAGTGGCTCGGGTCGGATATAATCAGGATCAATCAATAGGAGAGGAGAGGAGCAAGCGAGAGGAGCACCTTCTCTGCGCACCAAGACTGGGGGTGAGAAGGGGAGTGTAAGCAATGTCACCACTGGAGAAAGCATGAGAGAGACGTGAGAAGAATATGTACGACGAAGTTGCGAAAAGGAAAAGAGGAATAGGAGCCTGAAACGGCCCATCTGTTATAACGACCTTTTTATGTGGAGAAACTCGTCGGAGTCAGAAAATCACACGAAGAAGCCTCAACTAATGAGTATCTCGTCATGAGAGGTAATATCCTTGGCCAACAACCACGACCCCCTCACAAAAACGTCTCCATTCACACAGTTATTGATAGGGAGGCAACGCTTAACTGTAAGACTCGACATGAGTAGAGGCTGCCAAACTAGCATTTCTCTCCTGCAGCGCATTCCTTCACTGGGACTCAGTCCGGCTTTTTCTTCGGTCTCGGGGAGAATCAGGAAGAGAGCCAGAGTCAGAGGAAGCAGACAGAGGAGAGAGGGCAACAGAGCTCAGCAGCAAGAGCATGAAGTAACGCAAGAAAGAGTAGAACGAAACTAAGAAGCAGCAACGCAGGGACTGACGCATGGGGCAGAGAGACCATGAGGAGAGAGAGTAGAGAGGACGCAATGCACATGAGAGAAGTAGAGAGAGAGCAGCAGCATAAGGATGAGTACAATAGTTGCCCAAGAGAGGAGAGGAGCCATAGGAGAGGACGCACGATGGAAGAGAAAGAGAAGAGAGAAAAAATAACGCATGAGAGTCCACATGAAAGACGAGAAGAGCATTCATCGGATGTACTGACATTTTTTACATCGAGGAGAGAGAGAGAGAGAGAGAGAAGGCTCACAGTTACACGAGAGAGAAACGCTTGCCATGTTACACGCCACACTTTCCCAACTAGTGCTAATTGAGACAGAGATTCATGAGAGCACTCATTTAGAACAATTACGTCACTGCACAGGAGCAAGAGAGGAGAGAGAGAGAGTGAGAGACGAGAGAGAGAGAGAGGAAGAGAGAGAACAGAGAGGTGGAGAGAGAGAGAGAGAGAGAGAGAGAGAGAAGAGAGAGAGAGATTGAGAGAGAGAGAGAGAAGAGAGAGCCCTTACTCTACAAGAATAGGAGGGAGCCATAGAGGAGAGAGAGAGAGAATAGTGACTGAAAGAGAGTTTAGGTAGCTAAGGAGGCAGAAAGGATCGAATTTAGAGAGTTTATGGAGGCACCGTGGGAGGGAGAGAGGAGGAGGCTATGAGGAGACGAGACGCAGAGAGAGTGAGAATGAGTCAGCACGATCACGCAGCAAAGAGCCAGAGAGGAGAGAGAGAGATGAAAAAGTAGGGGACAGAAAATGTCGGAGGGAAATTGAATCGAGGAACCGGATTTGACTATATAAAAAGTAAAACACCACCTCATAAACGTTGTTTTCCCCCCCCTCGCCGGGGTGTTTTTTTTGTGTCTGTAGTCGTTATTATTTAAGAATTTTCCAATTTTTTCAAAACCCATGTTTGTGACATTCTTCTAATCAACTTCCAGATTTTTTTCCGAAATGGACTTCAAACTTGAAATATCATAGATAGGTCATTACCACGAGAGCACGGAGAGACGAGGAGAGAGGGGGCCAGGAGAGGACGAGGAGGGAGTAAAAAAGGGTAGCGGGAAGGTAGAGATGAAGGAAGTTTTCGGGGAGTATTTATGTTTTGGGATATTTGGTGTGAAGAGGGTTGGTCCAATTATCCAAACTCAACTTTTTTTCGGAGTGATGGTTTGAAATGAAAATTTGAGAGATAGAATTTTTTTTTTGGTTTGGGCAATGGACGAAAATTTTCAAGGGCAGATATTAGTCAGGGGAGAGGCACATTTTTTTACTTAGATAATTTCTTTTGTATATATATGCATTAGTTTTTGGATTTGTTCTGGAAGAGATTTAAAAAAAAACATTTTTGGAAATTTTAAAAAATTTCATTTTTGAGTATACAAAAAATTACCTAAGGATTAAAAAGGATGTATCTCTCCCAACTATATAGGCTCTGAAAATTTGAAATGTTGATCGGATAAGTAGGAAATAAAAAATATCTTAAATTTTCACTTTTTGGAATGACTAAATTTCTTGAGAAAGGGAAATAGTTAATCCGAAACTATTGATTAATTTTTCTACTTATCCGATAACATCAATTTTTCACAGGGGCTAAATGTATGAGTTGGGCGAGAGACACACCTTTTTTACTTAGATAATTCTTTTGGATATATCCAAAAGAAAATTTTTAAAAGAATTTCCCAGAAACAAAATGGACATATGAAATTATCTTCCGAGAAAACAAATCGAAACCTAATGCAATATGCAAAAGAAATTATGCTAAGTAAAGAGATAGTGCCTCCCCCGACTAAAAATGCTCTAAAAGTTCAATCCAGCTTCGCCTAGACAAGAAAATTTATTCCAATTTTTCATTTCTAAAAATCCAAAAAAAGTGAGTTTGGAAATTGGACAACGCTGAAGCACAAAACTCAAAAAATCGGAAAAGATCTTCCGTACTTTTTGAGGTAATGGAAACCTATCTATGCATAATTTCAAGTTTGAAGTCATTCGGAAAGAAATTCTGGAGTTGATTAGAGGGAATGTCAAAAACGATGGGTTTTTGAAAAAAATTGAAAAATTCTAGAATAATGAATACAGACACAAAAAAAACAACAGGAAAACAGACGTTTTTAGAGGCCAAAGAAAGCTACATTTTGGTAGTTTTATATAGTCAAAATCAGCTGATAATTCCGAATTTTAGTGTCCATGATTTTCAGGTGGGGTGAGAACATGGGGTCAGCCCAGGCAAAAAATTGGAATCTGTGAGAGCTTAATAGATCTGAGTAAGCATCTTATATTCGAGCCAAGAGGCAATGAGTCTTCACATACTGTAACGAGTTTGTACAGGAGTAAGCAACATACCGCTCATAAAACAAAGCCCGCTAGCACATTGCAAGACTTAGTCCTTTATATCCACCAAAGGATTTAATTTGACCAGCCACCTTCCTGCCATTCACAACTTTCCTACTACTACACTCTGCATCATCGTATCCTTTTCATCAACATATATCCTAAATATTTAAACTCAGACACTTGTTCCATCTGCTGACCATCTAACATAACTTCACGCCGAGGAGTGTTCTCACTCACAACTATAACCTTACTCTTATCTACGTTTACTTTCAATCCCCTCCCTTTACACACCCTGCCAAATCTCTCTTCCAATCCTCTCAAAACCCCTCTTCAAGATTCGCCACAATAATAAACCAAGAGTCATCACGCATATAATATGGTTTTGGCACCCTCACAACTCTCTTCATTCTCCATCATGTGTCATATGTCGCACCGACAGACCCCCTCTAATTTCTTTCATAAACCCCATCCATATACAAATTGAATAACCAAGGGGACATAACACATCCCTGCCTCACAAATATGAGTTTGGACATCACAATAAATTTTTGATTATTAATCTTTTCTTCAAAAAAGATCCCATATAACTGAAAAGTTCGAAACTTACTTTAGTTTTGATTGGGTATAAAAAGCGAAAATAAGCTAGGCTAGGTCAAACCGTTAATTCAAAATTTAGAGTAGAAGAGAAAGAGAGAGAGGAAGAGTGAGAGGAGAGGAGAGAAGGAGAGGGTAGGAGAGAGAAAAGAAGGGGAGGAAGGAAGTGAGAAGCGCAGGAGGGAGTAGGAGTGAGGTAGAGCCAGTAGGAGTATACATCTTGGTTGTTTTATTTCGAAATGGATTTGGTGGGCTAGGAATAAAAATCAAATTGATTGAAAAGTTATCTTTGAGCACATGCATAAGCGAGGACGGAGCATCAAAAGATAATGTCACAACCAGAGAACTTCGGGCAGGGTTTTTTTTTATTAATATTTAAAAATTTTTTTTATCTTTTTATTTTTTTTTTTTTTTTTTTTTTTTTTTTTTTTTTTTGTTTTTTTGCGCACAGACCAAAGAACTCTGAGAGCTGAGGCTCCACAGCCAGTAATTTTAAGAAATTGCCCGTGTCTGCGACTATGACTAAGAGGAAGGCTCTGGTTTGACATTGTTTTAAAACTATAAGGTTGGAAATTAAATAGAGGAGTAAGATAAAATATGGATAAGTATGTAGATTTTCAATGATCTTCTCGCATATTAAAAACATTTTAGGAGAGGAGAAGACGCACACGTAAGATTTTAAATTTTTTTTTTTGTATTAGATTATAGTATCAGAATGTATAGCAGTGACAGGGAGGATCGGTTTACCTGCTCAAATTCCTACTAGCTCAACACAAAGAGAAGAGAAGAGAAAGAGAAGAGAAGAGAAGAGAAGGGGAAGTAGGTAATAAACTCTGTAATATTATAAAAGAATGGAATGAAAATGTATATGGATGACGTTGGCAGATGATAGCAATCTTGAAAAAATTACAAAAGTATCAGATAACTTATATAAACTGAAATAAAACCCGGTAATTATATTTAGTTTTTATTAACTCCTTATTTGAATTTTTCTAGAGAAGCACGAAAATTAAAAATAAATATAAAGAATATGTCTAGCTAAAGAGATAAAATTTAAAATATAATGGAATAGGGCTATGCTCTGAACCATTCTCATTTATTTTCGTAACACTCGGAATGTTGGTTTTAGTTCTACATCCATCCCTTGTATGTATCCCAACACAATTATTTTTATTATAATTTTATAATAAAATAAAAATAACCAAATCATAAAAAGTTGTTTTAAATTTTAGGAAAAACTAATATTATTGAAAGACTCGAAAAAAAAATTTTACCACAATTAAGCGCTATGTATAATATGTACGATGAATATATTTTGGTTATATTTTCAACGTTTGCAACTTTATACAAATATAGAAAAGAGTATTATATTAATATATCATAATAATAATAATTATAATAATTATAATTAATTGATATATGTTTATATTGATAATGATATAATCAATCATATCACAGCGGCACTGTGATAGATATGTTTAATGTAAGATTATTTGCTCCTATTACTAATAATAAAGAATAAAATAAATTATATGATGTAATATATTAATGATAATTATATGGTGGAAATTTATTAAAATATAATTAGTTAATTAAATAATATTCATATAATATATTAATAATTGATATTAATAACATAAATAATACTTATCATATAATAATGAAATAATTATAAATAATATATAATTAATAATTGGAGACAATTCACATAAAAGATAATCAACAGTGTTCAGAATAAATTCTGTATTTAATAATAATCAAATCGATTAAGGCCCAATAATATACATATATAATAATAATAATAAATAATTTAATTTAAATACTAAAAAATATAATTTCAAAGTTTAATTATCAAAATTTTAATATTTACAAATAAAAAGAATGATAAAAATAAATGGATATAACAATATTAAATTATTAAATAATAATATAATTAAATAAATATTTAAAAATTAAATTAATTTGAAATATATTAAAAATTCAATAACATTGCTTCATACAGAATAATATTAAGATTATAATAAATAAGTAATAATAATATATAATAATATATAAATAATATTTAAATATTAATTAATAAATAATAAAAAATAAAAATTTAAAAGATTGATAATTAATAAAATAATATAATAATATAATTAATATATTAAATATATAATAATAATATATATATATAATTAATATATCGTAATAAATATTTAAATATTAAAAATGACAAATCATTTATAAATTAATATTAATATATATTTGTTATGTATGTTAATCTTATTATAATATTATTATATATAATATATATATAGTATATATATATATAATAATATATATATATATAATATATAGTACTATATATATATATATATATATATAATACATATATACTATATATACCCTATTATATGATATAATATATATATATATATATATATTAAATATATATATATATATATATATATATATAAATATATATTATATACTATATATATAAATACGTATATATAATATATTGATATTATTTAATGTATTTTTATAAAAATAAACATAAAATAATTTACATGATAAAAATTTATGTAGTAAATTAATTAAAAACATTTGAAAAAATACTATTTAATACGAGAATTTTATTTCTCTAGGCTGTTTAGGTATAGGGAGTTTGGGAGTAATTGAGTTGATTTAATTATTCATTAGTTATTATATATATTATAAATTCCTGTATTATTATCTTTTCGACTTAATTTTATTTAATATGCTGATAATATATTATAACTTAGGATATATAATATATAAAGATACCATATTGTTTTGAAATTTATAAAAATATCAGTATATATATATATACGAACCTCAGTACTATATACCATATATATTTTTTATTAGTAAAAATTGAAATAATACATATGAGATGTAAATAGTAATTATGCGTAATTCCTTACTATACTTTGTATATATAGTTATATATTACTCAATATATAATACTTTATTATATATATATATAATATATATATATATATATAACAGATATATATATATGAGTTTAATATAATATTTAGATCTTTTATTATATTTTTATTATATTTAAAAGAGTTTCTATCTTATTATATTATATTTATTATATATATTTTTAGTATTACATATAAATAGTTAGTACTAAATTATAACTATTATATATGATATGAGTGATATAATTTTATTTTAATACAGTTATAAAGTATATTTATATAGATATACATATTTTGGTATAGGGTATATATATTATATATTTGTTTTTTATATTATTCCTATATATATTATACATATATATATATACATAATAACTAATATATATATATATACTAAATATATAATATATATCATATATATAATATACTATATATATAATCTCTCATACATATATAAATATATAACATAAATGGTTTATAATATATAGTATTTATTATATATATATATTAAGGAGGAGAGATGGAGAGTTAGGAGAAGAGGAGGACCTCTTCTGTTTCACATTTGAATTTGAGACCCCGACTCCGTCAGTTTTGAAATTTTTTTTGTTTTTTTTTTTTAATAATATTTCCACTATATGATCTCTAGATCAATCAATTTAAGCGTGTAGAACGGGGACATGATTCAAAAATATATAGGACCTTTACGTTTTACATTTCAGTCTTCGTTTTTAATTTTTTTTTTTTTTTTTAACTAAAGGAATACCCAAGGGTAACGCTAAATATGGCAGGGATGTCGGTCTCTCGGCCTTACTCCGGGGAACTACAACTGGTTTAGGACTATTATCCACCCCCTTCTCGGGGAGGGTCCCGGAACCCCCGCTCTTTGGTATTTGTGTGTCGCGGGGGTTTCTCCGCCCTCCCCTACGTCTACGGGGTATGGGAAAACGTTCCCCCTGATATCCGGCCCTCTGTCCCTACCGTCGGCTCGAGCGCCCCCTATTTTTTTTTTTTTTTTTTTTTTTTTGCAGTTTTTTTATTATTCTTTTTTTACATTTTTTTAATAAGCTTTATTACTCTGATTCCAAATATGTAATCTGTTCTCTCTGTAAGTGTCGTACTTTTTCGAGATATTTCATTTATGAAAAATATAGTGTCAAGATTAGGCATACGGCAATTTTATTATTTTTTTTTTTTTTTTTTTTTATAATTAGCACAGAAATATCGCTGATTCCAAATTGGTAATTGGTTTTTCTGTAAAGTGTCGTACTTTTCGAGATTCTTTTTGAAAAAAATATTTAACATAAATCTGATTTTGATAATAATCTTAACATTATTTTATAATAGTGGTTGTAACTTTTTTTGTGAATCAATGGTTGCTTTAATTTGAAAAACAAATTCATAGACCGTGTTGGTATCAATAATAGTAGAAACAATATAATTAAACCATAAAAAAAACAAAAAAAAATTAAAACTGACGGAGTCGTAAAACAGAATAGGACCTATATAAATAATATATATTATATATATATACATATAAATAATGATCATATGATATGTAAAGATGATATTATATATTTATATATATTATATATATATATGAGGTAAAATATATATATATATTTAGTATTAGGTATTATTATTTATAATATTATTATATCTATATATATATAATATAAATATTAATAATAATATAATATATTTATATATATTTATAAAATATATATATTATATATATAATATATATATATATATAAGATTATTATTTACTACATAATTTTTTAAATTATTCATAATCCATATTCATATACTATATATATATAGATATTATTATATTATAGTTACTATATATTTAACTATTATATATATATAATATATTATATATGTTAGGTACCACTCTATCCTTTTAAAAGGAAAGGTTACATGAAGTGGACATAATATCGTTTGAAAACTCCTACTAGAACTTTAACCCTGCTTCGTGCCAGCCCAGAGTGTCGCAGCAGTGTTAGCCTAAAAAGACATCCGCAAATAAAAAAAAAAAAAAAAGATCTCCGAGCACAAAAGTTATCCTCACAACTTTCCAAATTCTCTTCTATCATTGCGGTTATATTTTTATTGTTATTTTTTTTTTTTTTTTTTTTTTATATATATAATATATTTTTAAGGGGCTCTCGTATGCGAGCGGAGAGGTCGTCCCCTCCCTCATTTCGGGGCCGCTGAGCATGCCGAGAGAACAACTATGACTCTTTCCCATCTTTGCTTTTTTAATCTTGGGTATTCCTTTAGTTTAAAAAAAAAAACTGTTAATTTCACACTGATGACCTATTGTCTTGAAATAATCGAGACGAAAAAAAATCGATTACAATGCGTTCGATATATATCGGTTAGCTACCTTTTAAAGGACAAATTCAATATATATAATATATATATATAATATACTATATGTATATATATATATATATATATTAATAATATATATATATATATATATATATATAATATATAATATATATATATATATATATAATAAGTAGAGTCAAGAGTGTCTAAAAGCTGACATAAATGTAATAATAAATTCATAATCGTTAAAACAAATTATATATTTCAAATCAGCTGAATTATATTGGTGGGTTTATTTTTTTTATTTTTTTTTTTTTTTGCAATTAATGTCGTCGGAAATATTTAAAAAAAAAATGTTTTTCCCTCACAACACACACAATTTAGAGGGGCTCAGCGCGAGCGTGGGACACAGAGGAAGGGGAACGAAGTTCCCCCCGTCGTCCAACCGAGTGGCCGAAAGACCCGACTCCCAGCCAATCTTTGCGGTTTACCGACTAAAGGGTATTGCACTTTATAGTTACAAAAAAAAAGAACAATAATTTTGACTTCCCTTTAACTTTGGTATTATTTTACTAAAGGATGATCCTAAGGGTAACCGAAGCAAAAGATGCCGCAGGAGCTCGGGGTTCGTCTCGGCCTCGTGATCCATTAGTAACATCTGTTTCCTGACACAGTTGAACTGTGGTCGTAGGAAAACTGTGCAACACTTTGTATACTGTTCGAATCCGACTGCCGTCTGAAAATTTTTTCAGAAATACTTGGCAACCAAACTGCTTATTTTCATAGGCGATGTGAGGCATATTTTGTTCGACATTTAAAATTATTTCACACTTGTTTTATAGAAATTTGAATAAATATTTCGTGGTAAATTAACAACACGTGAATGGTTACAGTTTTTCAAATTGCGACATTTGATTTATGACCTGATTGACTTTTAACGTAAAGTAGCTTTTAAATTTTTATTTTTATTTAATTGTTCCTATTCAATTCAAGGCGGTATTTCAATTTATAACCAGCATATACAAGACAAAGTGATTAAATGAGAAAAATGGGATTAAGATACAGTTTTATGTGAGATTCAAGTCTATTAAAACTTTTTTATATATATATATATATATTATATATACCTCAAGAATGTATAAGACAATAACCAAATTTTTATTCCTATCCAGTTTTATAATTATTACAAAGCGTGTACCTGTGAAGTTCATTAATTATTATTGAAATAATTAATCATTAACTAATTTCTATTTACAATTAGATAAATATTAATAATAGATATTTATTACCATTGGAACATAGACCCCATTACCTTAAAAAAATGAGCCCAGAAATATTCCGGGTATTCTCGAATACTCAATTGCACCAATTAGAAAATGGAGTATGATTACCACATATTTATAAGCATTATATTTTGTGATATGTAGATCATCAACATTCTCCTCCATTTTGTATCTGTAGATAAAATATTATTTTAAAAAAAATTTTTTGAAGTCTACTTAACTTACATGAGAGCAAATAGTAAACCAAAATAAAAAAAAGAAAATATTATCAACAAGTGGTTAATATATAGATTATATCCTTATTAAAAATGTGTTAATTAATACAGTCATATCATATAATATTATTAAGGTCATGATTAACGTTATTGTTAAAATTTATATAGGTAACAGTTTTATATTTGTCATCACTAATTAAAGGGGACTATTATCTTAAGCAATCGTTATATACTCTTACTAAAGCAGAAGTAGTACCAAATAAACCAAGTAAAATAGTGTGAGCTACTCTTAACCTTTACTTTTGAAAATCATTGATAAATCCTTGTAATATTTACTACATGTAAGATAATACAGCATTATTCATATAACTATAGCGTATTCCCCAGTTGGCGAGGCTACTCCTAATGGCATTGTACTAGAGGTCTCCTCTCTGTATCACAGAATGGTTATGATTGCGCTTGTTACGGTGTTAATATATAGTATCAAATCTTAATATAAATAAATAAATAAAATTATAATTTATAATATCACTAATTATGATGTAGTAATAATTTTTCCAATATAAATTAATATAATTCATGTAGATGATCACGCACTGAATCATTCTACACTGTCTCTATTTGAATAACAGAGTCAATAGTTTCATTTAGATCATCTTTTTTACCACCTCGCTAGGAGAGAGGGTTAAATTTCACCTCATCTGTTAATTATAAAAAATTACAAACTAAATATCTTGATATGACAACAATATTGGTGCGTCACAATAGAAGTGGTCAACGTCTATCTCACACAAACCTTAGTAGTGCGCTCTTTTTTAACTTCGTATATATATACTAGCATATAATTTGTGGTAATGAACTGGTGTAGATTTAAGCTCTTCTTCTCGGAGATATAACAAACTAATCACGAGACGCGTATATGTCGGATGTTATGCTTGATACAGACTGTTTACAAAGTATAGACAATGATTTTGTTATAATACGAATACTCTTACGTCATTTTTTTTATAAGCTATGAGCGAGAATATTTTTTCAAGACCTCTTTTCGAGTGTGGTATAAAAGTTACTAGCGCCTAAACTGGAATATTCACCAAAAATTTCACGCACGTTTGCCATATAAAAATATCTTGATATTGGATGAAGTGGGTGACTCATATCACACATAACTAGTGTGTATTGTCTTTGCATATATTATTAATTGCAAATTTTTATACATTAATTGAATTACATTTACAGATAATTAATTATAATAGGTTAAATTATTATATTGAAGGCTAGTTAAATTGATCATAAATAATATAATAGATTGAAAGCGATTATAATAACAAAAAAGTTTGACTCTATAATTATATAAGTTTCAAAAATACACGACGAATTATCTCCTCACAAAATAGTCAAAATTTCTTATACGTTATCTGAGAATGTGGAAGATTGTCCTTTACATCAAATCTCACATGCACATCATGGTCTAATTGTTTTTTTCAATATCAGATGATAAATTGTTTAGAATTTATATATATATAATTATCACATATGTTTACTATATTTTTTTTCTTTTATCTTTATTTTCAAATTTTAATATATGACCTAATGATCTAATATGTTGAGTGTATATCTATATCAGTGAAGACACATACATAATATAAAAATTGTAGAATTGCATATGTAAAATAACGTTGAAATTTAATAGACAGAATAATGGTCACGAGTCAACTCACTTATCTCACAATTGGTTGGTTACTCACGCTGATACATCACCTCACTCATGATCATGAGCTTGAAGGAGCTTTATTTAAAACTTAATAATAAACCTTTATTATATTATTAGAATTACCTAATTAATATTATTGTTTTGTAAGACTTTATAATAACAAGTCAAGTTAACCTTATAATTAGTAGGCATTAGATATTTACAAAATAATAAAAAAAAAAAATTCACTCTAATAAATGTTCCAATTTAGGTAGAGTAAGTATCTGAGGAGACCAACGTTTATATTACTATATGTCAAGGTATGCGTGATACAGTTAGTTACACGTGGACTATATATATTATTATATATATTAAAATCTGTTTTACACTAACCCCATCCTTATCTATATACACGAGCCTAAACTTAATATAAAGGCGGGATAGGTTACAGATCATATCCATAACCTAATTAATAATAACACTGTTGCACAGCAATGAAACCTAACCTAGACGGAATACGACGTTGCAAAGCCAGTTCAACCGTTATACTCTGGTATCGACTCACATGTGACAGTTAGACACAAGTCGAAGCATCTTATAATACTTCGCGCATATGATTCAGTGTGACACGATCAAAGTCTACACCCTCTTCGAGTACAAAGTGATGTAGTGCTCGAATCTCAGAGTCTAGTAGAAAACTCACTGAACAACACTCAAAAAAAATTGCTTAGTAACAGTAGATTCTTTTATATCATGTATAATTATTTATATTACAGTTTTTATACAGAATAATAGTAGAAATTACACCATAATCTACTTAATATATACTACCTAATTGAGAGCTATCTAACTGAAAATCATATGTCACAAAGTACTTATCAAAAAAGACCCCTTTATAATATAGTTTATATAATTATATATAACATTATAAAATACACGCTCTCTCTATTCTTTAGCTCTTCATTAGCTTATCTATTGAGCATATGTATGGTTTCACTAATCTACTGTAGAATACAATAAAACCACATTCATGGTGGAAGACATATTCACCAATATATTGACTTGAGCCCATATATAGTCACATAGAAGCTTATATACATTACTCGCAATCCAATATATAAATAATTACTGAGATATGCAATTCCTAATTTTCGCAACATTATGAGTAAGAACAAATCTCATATTAATAGATAACTCTCTACTACTTCTCTCACGTTGCAACTCGAGAATACCTAGCATCGTATAGCAAATGTTCAATAGGCTAATAAAAAGTCATGATATCTCATATTTCACAAAACTGAGTGTAAAGAAAATATTTATAAACTTATAACTCTGGGTCTATAGACAAATAAAGTATAAAATAAATTAAAAAAATTATAAAAAATATAATAACAATGAAAAAAAAAAATTAAATAAATAAATAATAAAAAAAATAAAATATAAAAAAAATAAATATAAATTAATAAAAAAATAATATAATAGTAATAGCTATATAAGTATATATAGGTAATATCATTATATATACTAATATATACTATATAATTAAATATATTAATATAATATATATATATACTATATTATTATATTATATATAATATTATATATATATAATATATATATTATATGATATATAATATTATATATATTATATATATAGTATATATATATATTAATATATAATACTTATATATATATATTGGAATCTCACAAACGTACCATATGATAATGACTACATTGTAGCACTACATATCAAAAAGCGACTCTTCCATTTGGAATACATACAACGTGAGCACGAAAAGGTGATTTGAATACTATTGACTATATAATTACCATATAAAAGTTATTATAATATATATATATATTATATATATAATATATATAATATATAATTAATAAATTATATATATATATATATATATTATATATTAATATATTAATTATTAAATTTAATATATAATATATTAATATATATATCTATATATATATATTAAATATATATATTACATAAATATATATTATATTATAGTACTTAATATACTTATATATATATATATATAATATATATAAACAATACTATTGAATAGATTATTGTGTGCTGTACAAAAGTGTACCAGTCTAGTAACTGTTCTGAGACAGCAATACTATCACTCTATGAAAGTTATATTTTTATCTAATCACTTTGCAACAAACCAATGCGAATGTATCACTAATATTCTGAGTCGATTTATAAACCAATTTGCATTATAAGCATAAAAAATGGTGCAATAAAAAAAATTAAGAAGAAAGAATACTCTATTGTCACTTATTATATAAAGAAGCTGCTTGGTGGTCCAACTCATTTTAGAAATAATTTCGTTAAAGTGGACACTTTCTTTCTTTCTCTGAAAAGGGACAAAATTCTATTAAATGTTGATTTATTAATATATAATACTCTTTATCTCAACCACTCAGGAGCGCAAAAACGCTTCATATACTGAATGTTATATAGGTGAGTGAGTGAGAGTGAGTGAGGTAGTGTGATAGTAAAAACCTCGATTTTATTTTAATTTTAAGAAGATACTTAATTTTTGTTGATAATTATTTTTTATAAAAAATTTTATCAAACAAATACCAAATGGATTGTTTTAAGTACAATATTTGATAGATAAAGATTTACTATTATATACTTTCTACGAGGCAATTACAATACATTCTCTGTACAAAAAAAAAAAAAAAAGTCCACTTCGATATTTTATGGGGATCATGAACAGCTAATATGATATTTAATATAAGCTAAAGCTCGCTCTCCCACTTCTCTCACACACTAGGTGCAATAATATCAGTACTCCTGACAGATAGTGTCTTAACTCATTATAGATATCGATATTATAACTACGGGACAGCATAGAAAATGTAGTCACCGATATAACAAGTTAGCGAATTCTGTCTAGTCATGGCTTTATAAATCTATTATAATTAGCATGATTGTTGCAAACGATAGGATAGATAGAGAGACTAAGTTTACAAATTAACAAACTGCTGTTCTTATATACACAAAAGTATACTGTAGCTAAAGATAATTCTCTCTTTCTATTTTTCAGTGTTTTCTGCAGTGTGAGATTGTAGACATGTCATTACTTTCCTTATATATCTTTTCGTGCCAGCTAAAGTTAGTAAAATGATATTGAGTTTAAAATATATTGAATATAATGCCATTGTTACACCAATGAGGTGCTTAACGTATTTTACTCTGAGCTTCTTAGTTACACTAATGTTGTATCTATTTAAGTGATAGACAAATCAAAATCCAGTAAGTTTTGGAACTTCAAAACTAAAAAATCGACATTAGTAGCAAAGTTACTGTTTTTTTTCATTAAGTAAAAATAATGTTAGTGCATGATTCTTGGCATATATAATCTTAAAATATAATACCTTCTGAACGGGCCTAAAAAATTTCTATTAAAAAATTAACTAACTTTTTACTAATAGAACTTTTATAGATAAATTTTTTATATATATATTTGAACCATTCAATATATATTGAATATCAGATAAATAAATATAATTTAGACAAATTAACTTAGTAATACTTATATATAATATCACTATATTGTCAGTTCAAAATCTACATTTTTTTCGAAATTACTGATATACGTATATTATATAATATAATCCATTTGGCTAAGTGGTGTACTTGCTTGGCTTTATTAAGTACTAGGTAATTAGGATAAAGTTATTGTATAGTAGACCACAGGCATTAACAAACCAAAAAAAATTGTAATATACTTTTTCGCCACATTTTTGCGCCGCTCGATAATTTTGTGGAGTATTAGTAAACTTAGTGTGGCTATGATTTTATTTATGCGGCCACCAGTGATCAGGAAAAGTGAGGTGAATATCTTTTTATGGCACAGTGAAATTTAATATAGCCCTTTGGAGAGCTAAATATTATAGCGTTCACACAAGTGGATCACACTACACACTCCATAGTTGGCTTTATTTTTGTACAGATTTTCTATAACAATTAGCTCCTGGTATATCTTTGTTTCTTAGGTACCTTAGAGTGTGCATGTAATACGGGTTTGTAGTCCAAATAATGATTACATTATATATATTCTGTAACCATCATGTAGTAGTAAGTACAATAATATTAATATTAACTATTTAAATATATATATATATACTATATTATATAATGGTAAACATAGTGTTGAGAATCTCCTAATTTGCTATATAATATTATAAATTTATTATATTATATAGTTATACATTTACCAAATATTCGATAATCCATATATCACGACACAAATCATTCCATAGAGAGTGACTTTATATATCGAAATGTATAGTGTGTAATTATCTCACGAGGTGTTATAATCTCGAGACTCCAACAAATATCTCCTTAGAGAATTGATATTCTTATTTGAGAAAGAAATAGATGACTGCTTTACTATTCACACATACCTCCACTGCATATAATTTACCAAAAATTGCTACCTTAGTTAAATAATAATCGAATTAAGATAACTTATACCTATATATAATTTTTCGTGAGGTGTATTACTTAAAGATTATAAAGGAACGGACTAATTAAATGTTAATTTCAAACTAGATATAATAATATTTTGTATTTGATTAGATACATACTCATATCCCCAAAAGACGTTTTAACTTATAAATTATATAAATTTGATACGTTTTATCAAAACAAGTTCTATACAGTAGTATAACTATCTTTAAACAATTTTTACAGGTGTCCAAAATACTCAATTTATTTCACAGGAAAACTCCATAGACAGGTAACTACTCCTGAAACTCCAACTATCTACCTCTGTAATCGTATAGATTCATAAGGTGTGACCTTAACAATCGTAATAAATTAAACGCACAACGAGGTGCTTCTTAGGCGAACAGAACATACGATCTAATACCGAATATATTACTCACTTTATGATATAATCATATACTATCTAGTGTTAGGTTCAAATTTTACTGCATCGTGGTTGACGGTGCTTATATTAACAATTCTAAAAGGGCATATCAAAAAATTGCCCTACTCACTTAAAGAATACTAAACACTGTATGTAGTTCTTATAGATCTCGTTATCTAATTCAGGTCTATATACAAGACTTTGTATATAGGTATCAAACAACCCGAGTAAATACTATAGTCATATACATCTTATATAGTTTGTTTAAATGACTGTGAGCCTAAGACACTAATCAATACTAACCCGAAACTAATGTATGGGTTCACTAAACCGAAGTCATCTTAAAATCCATAATAATGGATCGTCTATAACTCTTCGTAAGCATAAACCTAACCTAGATGGTATCCTACGTTTATTGTCCATAAATTCACTCTTTCCTCTTAATTCTCTCTTTGTTG
>JABUQX010075505.1:2500-10000 GCA_015478945.1 Trachelipus rathkii
CTTTTCAAAGCTGCTCAAATATGAAACCGTAAATTAGGTGAAAAATATATGTAAATTTGAAGGGGTGTTTCACACACTAAAAGAAGCTTTAACAAATCAAATGACACTAAAATAGTTCAAATAGCAATTCGAGATGAAATTTGTGGCACACCAATAGTTCAAGTAACACTCCAAAATGAAACAAAATAAAATTTGTGGCACACCAATAGTTAATAAGTAGCACTCCAAGATGAAATTTCTGGCACACGAATAGTTTAACTAGCACTCTAAGATGAAATTTGTGGTACATCAACACCAAGATGAAATTTGTGGCACACCAACAGCTCAAGTAGCACTCTAAAAGGAAATATGTGGCATATCACTTCAAGAAGTAATTCATGACGAAATTTGTAGCACACCATTAATATTATAAGTAGTTCTTCAAGATGAAAATTGTGGCACACCAATTCAAGATGAGATTTGTGGCACATCAACATTTCAAGTAGCGCTTCACAAGTTAAAATTTGTAGCACACCAACATTTCAAGTAACACTCTAAAGACGAATTTATCATTTCAACTATTCATAAGATTATTCTGGAAAGTAGCGCATTCCAATCTTGAACAAAACTCTTCTTCCTATAACTTGGCACTTTGCTACATAATTTAATATTCATAACAAAACAAACAAAAACCAAATAACACTCTGTGGTACGCCAACAATTTTAGTGAGTTTTCATAAAATCTATAAACATTCCAACAAATTTTACTATCATACTGAGATGTGGCACATTCCTATTCGGTGAAACATAATTTGAGGTACAATTTTCCAGGACTTGGCACTTGTTCTTAATATGAGTAGTAGTGGTGTCACTACCATGAGGAGCAGCATGTTTTTGTACTGAAATTTTATTCTTATCATGATTAGCTGAGATTTCCAACTCTTTCAATAGTCCTCTTAGTTATGGGAATCAGATTGCGCTAAAAGCAAAGCGAGCTCCGCCTTTTTAGAACGTATATCACCATTACCTCAGTAAGTAGTGCTTTATGGACGGGCTTACATGAGAATCCCGATTCGAACGCTACACCCAGAGGATCAATAAGGATAACTATTTCCATAAACCTCAGTCAGTAGTGTATGATTCACAGTACTAATAGTGTCTTACTGGTCTGGTATGAGTCAGTAGTAAAAATCTTTTGGCTTGATCTCCACTACATTTGAAGGTGTGGGAAACACTCCTCAATTCATGAGCAAGCATCAAATTATTTTTTTTTAATTACTTTTTGACCGCTTTCAAATTTACCGACAGTCCATGTGACCATTAGCGAAGTCACAACCATCGCTGACTATATTATATATATAATATATACACAGTATATATACAACTTATATATATATATATATAGTATATATATATATATACTATTAATCTATTATATATAATATATATATATATATTATATATATATATATACTAATATATATATATATATATATACCCATACACTTATATAGTTATATATATCGCGCACCTCGAAAATGACACAATTAATTTGAAATCTCGCATTATTATTATAATACCCCCAAATACTAAAGGTTAATCCCCGCGTTCCAAAGCCCATGGGCACAGCCCCAGTCATACTCACCTGATCCATTACCCACTCGACTCGAGTAGAAAAGGGGTGACTCTATACTGGGTGCAGAAAGACACCCTTGACCCTTCAGTGGTCAAACGCCGCCGTTAGGAAAAATGAGGTAAAGCGGAATGTACCAATGTTCGAAAGTACTTTCCGAGGTGATCCAACAAGATTTGGGACACTCCGAACACACAACACATAGTTTAGTAGCTCTCGCTAAAAACGTCACTATCTTAATAATAATAATAATAATAATAATAATAATAATAATAATAATAATAATAATAATAATAATAAAATAATAATAATAATAATAATAATAATAATAACAATAATTTAATTATAATAAATTTAAGAAACATTTGTTTTTAAATAAAATTGTAAAAATATATTCAGTATATATTATTATAATTTTTATAACTATGATAATCTTATTATTTATTATTATATTATTATAATTCATTATTATTATTTATTATTTATTATTATTATGCTATTTAATGACTCTTATTAATTATTATTAATTATTATTAATTATTATTATGATTTTTCTTTCTTAATTATTATAATATTTCTATTATCTATTATTATTATATCCTATTATTATATTTCAATAGGATTTACCTTATGGTACTGTGTTTGGTTGGCGCGCCTCTACCCGAATGGAGACTTGCCAATGTTTGTGTAAATTACTTTTATGTAGGTTAACTCTACATTTGTTTTTGTCTTTAGAAAATCTCTGAAGATAATAACCACATTTCTGCAAATCATACTGGATAGAAAATAATAATATAATAATATAATAATTAATTAAAAATTATAATAATAATAATATATTCCTAAAATAATTATTATTAAAATTTATATTAATAAAAATTATTATTATTAATCTTATTATATTATTATTTACTTTCTCCTACATGGAATATACGACCACTGTTTATTTTATATTATTTTTTAAGAACTGCCACAACTTAAAAATTCCGTTCTCCTTCAGAGATTGCCAAGAAACCTTTTGTAAATGGAGGGTGGGGGTGTTATCACCCTTTTTTAACCCTACTGAATTGAGAGGGAAGTAGGGTTTAACCTGAGTAACTCAAATCCCTACATAACATCCCCCAAATGTTATAAAGGATTAGTATTTTTCATGACTACCCCATAACGTACTCCTCACCTGTTACAATAAACATTTAATTGAGGAAGTATAAAGGCTTCGAATTCCTGGACCACCATTATCTGGCCGGATGTCTGAACGGCGCTTGGTCTTTTCATGCGAACAAATCGAATGGCATCATTAGCTCTTACCCGAAGAGAATACACCAAATAACAAGAAATTAGAACTCCACTCCTTCCTAAGCCTGTTAATAAAAATAAAATTTGAAAATTAGGCCACGCCTATTATATCGGTTTCTCAGATGAATCGATATTTATCAATGGTATTATCGATTAATCGACATTGAAACGAATAATCAGTAAGCTCATTAATAATTAATAATATCTTTGATTTTTTAGCTTAGTTAATCCATATCAGCAAAAAAATACAATATTGATTCCTTCATGTCCATATAGGATTATAGGTCCTTACCCTTTTTATGGTGCAGATAAATATGTTCTTTTTGGTTTTTGTTTCATATATTGTTATTATATGACACTAACAATAAACTTGAGTGTTGATGAGCAGGATAAAAAAAAAATTAAATAAAAAGAAAAGGTAAGTATTTAAAAGTATCAAACATTTTAAAGAATCTTAAGTTTGGCAGCACCCGAGACAAATTGACGTTTGGGAGATCTTTTGAAGTGCAAAAATCCTCCCCTTAAAAAAGATAAATAGTGCTACGCCAAAGTTGATTCGTATAGGTTAGGTTGAAATTTACTGCATCGTATAGATTAATATAGGTTTAGTTGCGTTTCAATGCATCATCGATCCAGTAATAGGTTAGGTGACGGTTACTACCCTCTAAGCTTTGGCTTATTGATATGTTGTATGTATGTGTACATGAATCGATTTTCCTAGATAAGCATGGCAATCTTAAAACGAAAATTCATTGACAATAAGAAAGTACTACACTTAATAAATAATATTGTACGTATTGTAAAAAAGTGACATTTTATTATTTAATTATATTATATCTATATTATTATTATTATTATGTATTATTATTTATTATTATTTATTTATGTTATTATTATTATCTGTATTAAAATTTAAGGATTAATAAATTCATCTTCTACTCTTATCTATTAAATTAAAACATGCCTTCATGGATCTATTTCGTTTCTCCGATCTGTTGAATAGATCTTACCGACAAAAAACTGATGTTAAAAGCGACTTCTGCTACGACGCGAGTCGTGGCGAGCGAAGTTTAGCAAAGCGCTATAAGCTTATAAAGACCACTTTCTAACCATGCCCATGCCATGCCCATGCCCTGCCCGTGCAAGCCATTATGCCTGACACATGGCCCATGTTAAATGCCCGATAAATGAACATGCATCTTGTCAGCTTATCGTCGATCAACGATGAGTAGCATCATTCGCTTGTATATTTGAAATAATTTTCCTTAATAGAGATATACTGAAGCCCAAAAAATGTATAAAATGACAAATGCTTTTTTACACAACATTTTCGAATCGCATTCTTATCTTAACTAAAATTGTATTGCAAAAGGGTGTCAGCAAATCATGAGAAAAAAAATATGTATTAAGAAAAGATAATCATTGCCATAGCTTATTCTGACGGATGGCCCAATTAATCAGGTATATATGAAAAAATAAAAAAATACCAATACGGAAAGTATTTACCCACAGCTTATTTATGTATAATATAAGTTACCTGAGATAATCTTCAACTCCAGCATAAACAAAAACCGCTTTACGTTTCTCAGCCTGCAAAATCAGAGGTGTTGCTTGTGACTTTACTATGTTCAATTAATTTTACATACTTTCAGTATTTCGTTATCTTTTCTCATTCACATCTTAATTAATGCTGCCTATGACTATAGTTACTAACTATATGAAAAATTAAACTTAGAAACACAAAACATTTATCTTACACATGAAACGGAGATTTACTGGATTAATATATAATATAGTAGTATATATGAGGTAGAATAAGAGTTAGATAGATATATAGTATACTAGATTGAGTATAAGTACATTAGTAGTATATAATATATATACAAAGGGCTAGTGTTAATAGTAAGTTAGGTAGTATATAGATAGGGTGTATATAAATTGGATTTAAATATAATAATATTATAATATATATATATTATATATTATATATAGTAGTAAATGATGAAAGTATATACCTCATAATATAGTAGATATAATATGCAAATCATGTTGGTTAATATTGACTATAACCAGTTAAGCTCCTAAGTCATTTCTTTTCAACCCTACCGTTATGTCGAACAAGATATAGTACAGTACGCGCGCATGCTGCGCAGATGCACGTTTTTTAAAACGACCTGCAGACGAGATGACAAATCTGAAAAGTTGATCAAAATTAAATAAGGAATAAAACTGTGTTTTAACCTAATGTTGCGTATGAAACGTATGCCAACAACGAAATGTTAAAGTAATGAACTACATTATTATGAGAAATTTTTATTTTTTACTTTTTTTTTTTTATTGGATTAGAAGTAAAACAGTAAGAAGAAGATTATATTAAGGCGTTTTGATTTGCCAGAATTACTTCTAAACGGAAGAAGTCTTCACTTTCTCCACTGAGTGAGTTTGTCCAATATTCTTTCAAACGGAAAGTAAATTACCATAGGAAAATCAGAATTTTTGCATATCCATCCAAAGATCCCCAATAAGTCAGTTGCCTATATCGTGCGTTCACTGTCTTGTACTTCTTGACTTCAGGTTGTTGTGACGCCACAGGAACATATCGTAAAATGTTTTATTTAATGTTCAAGTTTTCAGAGCGATCTATATTTATCTCTTCGAAAAGAATATATAAATTATTATTCAGAGAAATCTGAGTGATAAATATAATATAAAAAACTACAAACTTGAAATGTTTTATATCTCTTATTATATATTAATCATTTGTATTATTGTACAACTCGAATGATTCATTGTGTTCAACATGTGTTTTTTTTTTAAACATATATATATACTGATGGTTAGTGATATATAGATCATAATATAGTTAGTATAGTTGTATATAATATATAATACGTATATAGAGTACATAATATACAATATATATTATATTTTGTAAAGTTCTGCATATTATTTGATATAAATTATATATATGAGTTATGTAGTAGATAAAATATTATAATAAATATATGGTAATAGTAAAGTGCATGATCTGTTTTATAATAATAGATATATATATATATGGTCAGCATCGCAAGTTCAGCATGTAACTAGAAACAACTTAGACAGATACATGAAAATTAATATCAGTAAAAGCAAAATACCTGAATATTAAAATATAAATAAAAAAAAAACGCTTTTCAGAAAATTTAATATTGGTGTAAAAATCTTTGAAAAAGTATTACAGTTTTTTGACAATCGATGATGCCGCTCACTACGACTGATGACGGAAAGTGCCAAATTAATTTTTTTTTTTGCTTTAAACGACAAATACCACGACGGAACAAGAACGATAGATAGATCGCGTTCTCGGCCTACCGGGGGACGACGGGGACTTCGGTCCCCCCCCTCTGTCCCTCCGTCGCTCGAACCCCTAAGAAGGATATAAAAAGAAAAAAATAATATTTTCTCCAATTATATTATAAGCGACATTTGGCAACTTTTCTCTCGAGACTGGAGCTTTCAAGGTCTTTTAAGTCAATCAGAGCCTGCACTTATTTACTAATATTAATATGAGTATAATAATAATATTAGAATAAAATTAATTTTTTTTTATTAATTTCTGCAACATAAGATGTCTCCCGATTAATAAAATGATATTTATTTTCGTATATGTTATAGTTCTCTAGTTACATTGCCGAACTTTCGCGGATGGCTGGCCATACTAATATAAGTATATTACTAATATATATATATTATATATATATTATAACTATATATATATATATATTATATATCATATATTATATTAATAATATATTATATATTATATATATATATATAATATATATATATATAATATAATATATATATACTATATATATATATATAATTAATATATAATATATAATATATAAGTAAACTATATTAACACTAAAAATCCTAATTAATAGCTTTATTAGCCTTAGTCTGTGCTGTAAAAGTAAATACAATCTTCAAAAACTGAGAATGTTCATTTATTTTTCATCGAAATGAACTCAAGAACGTCCTTCGTTTTGAAGAAAACTTGCCCAAATCTTAAAACGCCTGTGTAGATGTTTAGGCACCGTTCTATTCGGGATGCGCGCGGTCTGATCAGGCATTTACGGCACATGTATACCACCCTATGGTATTCCATGATTTAATTAAAAAAAGGGTACATGCCGTCTACATATAATATGCTTTAACAAACTTAGGTACATAATCAAATTTTAAACAGAAATAAATTGTCTAGCAAGTATTTTTTCAGTTAGTGTAAAGAAAAATACCGAATAGATATATTAATACGGTAGTCTATTATATATCGTTAAATAACGATATATAACCCGTATATATATAATATAAAGTACTATAAAAAATATAGTTAATTATATATATAATTTAGAATATTGCCCCCAATATAGTAATATAAAACATAATATAGTGTATATATATACTTAAAATTATATACGTAGTATATATATATATATTATTAAGTAGAATTTAAAAGATTATTATATAAAAAGAAAAAATTAGGAAAATAACAAAATAAATAGTAAAATATAGCATTTTGTTTTAGCATTTTCCTGCAAACCTAA
>JABUQX010075505.1:27500-37020 GCA_015478945.1 Trachelipus rathkii
CGAAAAACGACGATTGAAAAATTATGACGGATGATTAACATAAACGCCCATAAATAAAACAAATGGCGGACGCAAGTCCAACAGGTTGTTAAAAAGGTCCAATGAAAGGAACATGGAATAAAATAAACTACCACAATAAAACTTAAAAATAAATAACTAACGTACCTAAAAAAAAAAAAAAAAAAGAGGGGGCCCCACCCCATTTGGGGACTCCAACTGCACCCCTTTGGGGTGAATCCCATACATAAAAATCAACCCAGGAAAGTACGTGAGAATCTAGAATGATAAAATGACAACCCAAAAACAACCCATGAACCTACATGAGTATTTAAAAAAAATATCCACTGACCACTCAATGCTGTCATGTGGATAACCTCCTAACCCTCTAACTTTACGGCCCTATACTACTAACGCCATTCATTCATAACGGCTATAAGATTAAAAATGTGGTCACATACTTCTGCTAAATCACAATCGACGTTTTGAACTATTTTAGATAGTCCTAAAGTGGATGAAAGAACTTTGTAAAGGATAAAAAGTCTTACAATAAACTGACCTTTAAGTAAAGAATTTAGCATTTGGTAGGCTTGAGTTGAAGACTCACCGTTAGACACGTCTTGTATTTTTTCGAGAGAGTGAGCCACTGCTACAAAGAGTTCCTTGAATCTCATAATAGAATCATGTTTATAAATAATTTGTGTATTTGTAAATAGTTTTAAATTTCAGTTTTTACCAAATGTTTTTGTGTGAAATAAATTATTAAAGTTTTTATATTGCCAAGGGTATAATTTCCATAAAAAAATATCAGTTTACGAATAAAGTAAAAAGTTTCCAATCATAGAATGATACCCGCAAACAACGGCGTAATTTTAGATTATTCTACTATATATATATATATATATATATATATATAATTTATATATATATATTATATATGGTATATATATATATAATATATTATATATATATATATATATATATATATATATATATATATATATATATATATATTATATATAACATATATATATATATATTTTATATATTATAATATACATTATGTATATTATATTATATATATATATATATATAATAATACTATATAATATATTATAATATAATATTATATATATTATAAATATAATATATATATATATAATATATATTATATATAATATATATATATATATATTAAATTATAATATATATATATATATATATATATATATATATATATATATATATATAATATATATAATATATTATATATATTATATATAATTATATATATATATATATATATATATATATATATATATATATATATATAATATATTATATATATATATATATATATATATATATATATATATATATATTTAATAGCTATGAGTCTATTAATATTCTTATTTATTTATGAAAATTGTGTGACGACTCTCCAATTCTACTTCCTTTTTTATTGCACAACAAGGGGTCTGCTCCTCATATGGTTGCTAGAGAATAATAGACAAATCTCTTAGTAAAATTATGTACGCGGAAACTCTGCAGATGTAATGGATGTTAACAATCGTGACCCTTGGGAAAAGAAGGCAAACAAAATTGCGGATCAAACCTGCATTAAGAACGAAGAAAAAAAAAAAAAACCCCACACAGGAGGAAAAATAAGAGAATTCTTGGTAAAGAATTGGAGTCATATAGTTAAAACCCAAGACTCTGACATTGATGAGGGGAATCGACTCTCAACACCATATATTTTTTGACGAAGAAAAGATACTATCTGAAGGAATATCAATAAAAGGCTAGGAAATTGAAGCAATTATTTATTATTATATTCAGAAGAGTCTAACCATTGATAATGATAAGGATGAAGATATTATTAGACAGCTCTAGTGAATAACAATAATATTATTAATAGTAGTGATGGCGAAAATGAAAATGAAAAATGAAAATATTAATAATATCACCCCCTCCTTTATTATTGCTCTGCATATGAGCGGTGGTGACACCTGTATAATTATATATATAATATTATATATATAATTATATATATAGTATTATATATATATATATATAATATGTGGGTGACACATATATATATATATATATATATATATATATATATATATATATATATATATATATATTAATAAACAATTGAGGCAGGAAAGTAGCTATATTCTTGGGTTAAAAAGAATTCGGGGCCTTCATATAAATATATATATATATATGTTATATATATATATATATATATACTTATATATATTATATATATTACTATATTATATATATCTATATATAATTAATATCTATTATATATATATATATATTATATATATAAATATATATATTATAATATATAATTTAAATTATATATATATATATATATAATTTATAAATATATATATATTATATATATAATATATATATAAATATATATATATTTATATATATATATATATATATATATATATATATATAATATATATATAATATATATATAATATATATATAATATATATATAATATATATATAATATATATTATATATAATAATATATACTATATATATATATATATATATATATATATAATATATATATATATATATAATATATATATATATATATAATATATATATATATATATATATTTATATATAATATATATATATATATATAATATATTTATATTTATATATATATATATATATATATATATATATATATATATATATATTTAATATATATATATATAATATATATATATATATATATATATATATTAATATTCTTTTAATTTATAGACTCTCTTAATATTTCATTAATATTCCTATTTAATTAAAATATTCTTTTAATATTTTACTATTGTTCTTACTTATTTAAAATACTTTCTTTTATCTCCAACTTTTGAAGATCAAATTTTTGCTTTTCTTAACTTTATATTTTTTAGATGTAAATTTTTAGTATTTTGTTTTTTTCCTTTTTTTAAAAGTTTTCCAAATTTCATTCCCTCATTTTCTTTTCCTTATATTTTTAGACGACTTTAAATAAAAAAAATTATATCGTCAACTTTTAAAATCCAGCGAAAGGAACTTTCTTTTAATTTACAATTTTATAAGATAATTAATTTTAAGTCGTTTTCTTTTGACTCACAAATATTAAGATCATCTTAAGTCACTTTCTCTTTTAAGTTCTAATTCTTGAGTTCTTGAGCCACATTTTAAGGAAAAAACTTGACTAAAATCAAGCAGTTCTTCCTCATTTGGAAATATTAATCATCAAACTTTAAATTACAGAAAAATAAATGCTGTAAGGAAAATATTTTCTTTTTGTTTTTATTACAAACTTTTTCAAATTACTGTATCTTCAGGATTATCTTTTAATTTTCAGTTTCAAATTTGCTAAACATAAAAAATAAACAATATTATATGCAGAGGCAGATTTTTTTATTTTTCAGTAAAAATCTACAATGCTTTTTAAATATTATATATATATATATATATATATATATATATATATATATTATATTAGATAATGTTCTCTATATATATCAATATATATATATATATATATATATATATATAAACTATATATATATTATATATATATATAAATGTCTTTATCCACTCCCAGAAATGGTCTCCATCCTGTCATTAAATGGAACTAGCGTTCTCTTCTATCTGGCCTCTAAGTCCTTACTCCAAAAATTCTCTAGAAAATATTGCTTCTCAGCGTATTGTTTAATTGTCAATCCTGGAGTTGGCTAAGCAATAAAATCGAAGAGAGAGTTGCTAGAAATTCTTCAATTACACCGATACATCCAAAATATCAGCACTTAACCTATTAAAAATCATTCGTTTTAGACTATAATTTCAATTTTCTAATCATGTTTTATAATTAGAAAATATTGAAATGAATCTATGAAATTTTTTTCGCGTTATGCAACTAAAAATCTCATTTTTATTTATTTAAAAATATCTGAAATAACAATATACAAAATTTTGCTGCTTCTTTTTCTTGATTTTGTTAAAATATTAATTTTTTCCTTTTATTCATAAAATTTAGATTTAAGTTTCAATTATACAAATCAGCAGAAACTTTCTCATCTTGTTCAAGACAAAAATATGGGTAAATTCCTTCGGACGCGTGACGCCCCCCTTCTTTTCCTTAATTTGGAAAACAATTTTAAGCTCTCTTTAAAATCTCTTCATGAGTTTAGAGTTTATATATCTTTTCTTAGTCCTTCCTTTTGTCCATCTTATTTTTTTTCCAGCTGGTTGCAATGCTTCCAACTCCCACGACTGTCAGATGAATATATATGTAGACGAATTGTCGGCGTTCGTACGTATAATTAATAATAAATATTATATTATATTATATTATATTATATTATATTATATTATATTATATTATATTATATTATATTTAATATAATATATAATATTATATATATCCTATATATATATATATATAATATATATATATATTAATATAATATATATATATTATATATTGGTGTAATATTATATATTATTATTTCTATATTAATTATATATATAATATAAATATATAATATGTTATATACATATATAGATATATAATATATATATATATATATATATATTTAATATATAATATATGTTATAATATCTTATATATAATATATATTATATATATATATATATATATATATATATATTATAATATATATATAAAATAAAAAAAAAAAAAAAAAAAAAATATAAAAAAAAAAAAAAAAAAAAAAAAAAAAAAAAAAAAAAAAAAAAAAAAAAAAAAAAAAAAAATATATATAATATATATATATATTAATATATATATATATAATATATATATATAATATATATATATATAATATATATATATAGAAATTTATATAATATATATAATATATATTTATATATATATAAATAAATATATTAAAAAATAAATACCTACATACATATATATATATAATAATATATATAATATATATATATATATATATATATAAAATAAGTTTTTTATTTTTTTTTAAGAATATATATATATTCCTTAAAAAGCTTAATTAGCTTAAGCTGTTCTTAAAACCAATACCAGATGCCAAAATTGGAGGTGCGTAAAGATTTTTTGAAGATATTGAAAAACGAATTTAAATTTCTTTTATTAACAAAGAATAAGTCCGTTAATTTCAATTTCCTATTACTCAAATCAATATTTCTTCGGAAATTAGTGTTAAAAATTGTAAATCGATTATATGAAAGAGTAATTGATTCAATTTTCGTAGACGAACTGTACGAAGTTAACGTTCAATTTTTCCTATGCTAATATTTGTAAGAAGTTTTTCCTGTAAGCTCAAAGTTCAATTTATAAAAATAGGAAATTCTCCTTGAACGTGAAATTCCTTTGTTAAGAGAGTAGAATTTTCCTATAAAGATATTTTTTAGATATGAATATAGGGAATAAATCTTCCATGAAACGTGAGTTTCTCAAATACGATAGAGGAGAATTTATTTATATATGTTGAAAACATATATGATAAAATTGTAAATTCTAGTATGAACTCGAAATTCTTAAAATAAAAATGGCGAAAACGTTTTTCCCTATAAACTTAAAAATTATTATATTTAAATAAAGAATAGGCAGATTCCCTAGTATGAACTCTAAAATTTTCTCCTAAGGAGAAGTGGAAAGTTTTCCTCTCTACATATTAAGTTTTTTTCATTAATAATGTGTAAAGGTTTCCATGGAATGTAAGAATTTCGCTATCATGTAAGATATCACAATTGTGGAAAATGGATTTGTAAATCATGGAGGTTGATGTAGCATTTTAAAATTATACATCAAAACTTGGGGCAAAACCTAAATAGAAATCTTCTGTACTTCGGAGTTCGGACAAATTTTGCAGACAATGTACATATGTAACATACGGGATGTACAAGTCAATTGAAGAAAAATTTTGGTAAGAATTTTCACATAAAATCAACACAATTTCACAAATGGACAGATATAATGCCATGTAAAAGTTTTTTCTATCTAAGTACAGAAATCAACCCCTGAACCATCTCCCACGCAAAGTTAAATCGTTATTACAGAGTCTAATGTTAGCTTTTCCAGCCCCTTTCTGGTTGGGAAAACTGTTAAAATTATTTTTGAAGAAATTGGATTCATGCAATAAATCGAACAGATACATTTTTGATAAGTCTTGGCTTGGCCAATTTTTTAAGGAGAAGGAACTTTCCTGAAAGGTTTTCCTAAGGATCGAGCCGTTAGACAGCTACCGAAAGTCCCAACACGCAACATATGAGCTATACTAACCGTACACCTTAAAGTAAAATTAAAATTAATGTAAATGTTTGCAGGAATTGGAGGAATATATAACATGTCAACATGTACAAATGAAGAAAATTGAAATACGTGGAACAACAAATAGACATGTAAGTTTGAAAGAAATTAAAAATAACAGGTACATCAGATCGCTATTCATCTTCAATAAATATAACCAGATCGACATGTAACATTGAGATAATTGATAAATACATACCCTCAGAATTGACATGTGCATTTGTATTATAAACCTCCAAAGTTCCAACTACTTTTAAGTTTAAAGAAAAAATTGACTCGCTTTCAATGATATAAAGTTCCTAATTCAAAACCTCGCTTAAAAATTTCTTTTTTTTTCAAAGTATCAAAAAACGACCAATTTCTGGGTTTTAACGGAGACGTAAATAAAGTTAGGTTGGACTTTGTTTTCTTTACCTAGTTTTTTTTAAGTCTCTGGTCATAATATTCATTTAGATTAGCTTTTATTTTAAAGAAACATAATTTAAAAATTAATTATTAATTGATTAAAAACTTCCTTCAATGTTCTGCGCATTGGTAAAATTAGTGTAGGAAAAATATGGTAAATAATTTAATTCAATTTTGGTCAATAGATTTGGATAATTTAGTTGCATTCTTCCAAAAACGGTGGGTCGCAATCCCCAACAGGTTTTCTAAAATTTGTTCTGGGGAACCAGCGAACCCCTTCAAGGTCAGCTTATGTTCTTTATTTGGAGCAAATATTAATTGCAGCATCAAAGAGTTGAAATAGTTATTTGCTTTATTTTATAAAATTACTATATATAAATCAGTATAAGCACAATCGAAAAAAACACACAACACCTACACCCTACACAACCTAACATAACACATCACACACAACACACATAATATATATATATATTATATATAATATTATATAATATATAAATATATATATAATATATATATATATAATATATATATATATTATTATTATATATATAGTATATATATATTATTTATATATATTATAAATATAGAGAAGAGAGAGAGAGAGGAGAGAGATTTAAATGCATTTGAGGAGGAAGTTAAGCTATTTTCTTTTGGCATTAAAAAATAACCATCGCAGCTTCAGAGTTGCTAGGAAACGCTGATCTAGTTGAATAAGTTCTAATAAATTCTATTATTATATTATTAATTATTATTATGTATTATTTTATTATTAATTAATTATTATTATTATTATTATTATTATTATATATTATTATTATTATTATTTATTATTATTTAGTATTATATTATTAATTATTATTATAATATTATTAATTATTATTAGTTATTAATTATTATATTATAATATTGTATTATTTTTATTAATTATTATATATATTATTATTATTATTATTATTATTATTATTATTTATTATTAATTATTATTATTATTATTAAATTATTAATTATATTATTTAATTAATTATTATTATTATTAATTATTATTAATTAATTATTATTATTATTATTATATTATTTATATTTTATTTTTATTTTTATTTTTATTAATTAATTATTATTATTTTATTATTATTTTATTATTATTATTATTTATTATTATTATTATTATTATTATTATTATTATTATTATTAATTATTATTATTAATTATTATTATTATTATTATTGCTATCATAATTATTATTATTATTCATTTAAATAGACCTTTCCCCATAATGTTACGATAAAATATTCTTATTTTTTTTTTAAAATATATTTTTCTTATCTAAAAATATAAAAGTATAAGAAGGTATTTTGGTTTTTAACTTTTATTTTTTTTAAATCAACTTTTGGCATTTTGTTTTTGTTTTTTGTTTTTCTCTATTTAAGTTATTTTCAAATTCCCTTATTGTTAATTTTTAAACTACCTTAAATATAGTTCTTATATTATCAACTTTTAAACCCCAAGTAAATTAACATTCTTTTGAGTCTCAACTTTTCAAGATCATCTTAAGTCGCTTTTCTTTTGACTTCACAACTTTTTAAGATCATCTAAAGTCATTTTCTCATTTTTACTATCTTAATTCATGAGTCTTTGAGCAAATTTCAATGAAAAAACTTGAATTAAAGACAGGAATCTTCCCATTTGGAAACTTTAATCTTCGGTCTTTGATATTTCAGAATTATCAAATGAGAAACAAAAACAAACACATTTTTTTGTTTTGTAAACTTTTTCAAGTCGCTTTCAAAGAATTGTCCTTATAAATTTTAGCTTGAAATTTGAAGAAAAAATAAATAAATAAAGATTAATATTTGTAGAGGGAGATATGTTATTATTTTATTCCAAATTTAAAATACATTTTTTTTTTTTTTTTTACGGTTTATCGCCACCGCCTCACGGGCAAAGCCCCATTCAAGGAGGGGGTGTAGTACACAAATTCAACTAACACAAATTACGCAGATGAGCAAAGACGCGGGCTTTAAATTGAGGGAGATTAAATTGAGTAGAAACACAAGGAAGATGGAAGAAATCCCACAAGAACAAGGTAGCAGGAAAAGAAGGAGGCACCGCACGACTATAAAGTTCTGGGAGTGCTGATATCAACACAAAACTCATGTGCCGACACAGCACCCCTTGTGCTACGAGGGCGTCTTAACGGAGGTGGCAACCGAGTGGAAAGCTTCCCTGCGAGCACTTGCCCGCTACGTACCTATAGAAAAGAGATAAAGCACCAACACGCGCCGCAAAGATAGAGTGTCAATGAACTAAGAAAAAGAAACAGACAGTTGATAAGTATCTTTTTTGCCCATTTGTACTCGACCTATCCAAAAGCGGGGAAACCTGAAGCCCCCACAGGATATGAGAGCAGTACCCAATACAAAGGCGGATGAAAAGGCCTTGTTCTTGGGTAACTGTGGAAGAGGAAAAAAAGTCCTCGCAGTCTAAAAAACAGAACTCCCAGCTTCTTTGAGGCCCCGCCCTTGGCAACCGTTGTGATGTGAGGTTTTCCAAGACATTTTTTTGTTTATGGTAAGGCCAAGGGTTTATATTGTCGACAGGAGAGACGAGAGAACCGTCGAAAAGATAGGAAAGTTAGAAGGTGTGCCCTTAGAGGGAGATTTTGTAGAAGTTTGAAGTTTTTAAGAATTGAAATTTCAACAAGGTCAGACGACCCCACCCCGGAAATCTATCAGATCAGCGAGAATGATCGCAGATTTAAAGACGGGAGG
>JABUQX010075506.1:0-21445 GCA_015478945.1 Trachelipus rathkii
CTGTCTGTTTGATGGTGAATTAAGCTGTTTCTTGAGTGCTCGCATATTTCATATTTTCCAAATATAAACATCATCCCCTATAGTTTACAGTCATTGCCTTCTAGCTTGGTTGATGCTGTGGCCACACACTCACAAATGAGTTTTTATAATCTTTTGAAATGTGCATCGTAGTAAGGTAAATGGGACAATTCCTCATGGGACTCGTGAAACAAGAACTCTCTATGTTTTTAAAACATTGTTAAATTTACAAAATATCACACATATCTATATCTCATTTATTATCTACAGTGTTCATATATATATTAACATTAGTAGTCCATTATTTAGGTGGAAGTTTGGTCAGTAGAAACATAATCGTCATTCATATATTACTATCTTCCATGATTCTCTTATATCTATCTTCACAAGATCCCTTTATCAGATAGGAAGGTCATTATTCCTTATTTCCTGCAGTTTCGCTGTGATAAAAACTCTTGATACTCTATATATCCTATTGCATTTCTCAAAAAGAACAAATAATCAGATATAATAATTTCTGTTACCATCTCCTTCTTCAGTTTTACTCTCTTCAATCCTCTTCAAGTAGCACAATTATCATAGCTTGATTGCATGTAGTTTGAATAGACTGACCTTCTCCCTAATACATTTTTCTCTTTTATAATTAATTTTATATATATCAATGTTTTTATTTTTATGGTTTAATACTCATTCGTGTTTTTTTCAATGTGTGTGTTTAAATACCATTCAGTGTTATTGTGAAAAATTCGTATTTAAATTAAATTTGAAGATTAGGACTGGGACTTGTATGAAAGCAGTATAAATTTATATTATTCATTCCTATATAACCAAAAGGTGGTTAAATGTAAGTTTAAAATCCCTCACTCTTAACTTACAAAAAAAAAAAAAAAAAACAAATATAAGATATATATTACATATTCAGATATAACTTTATATACTATATCACCTGTATATATAGTTAGAGATCACTTTAACTAATGGATATCTGTTAAGTCCACTTTCCTACTACTATATATAAATCTTATATATCAGCAGGTGGGCACTTTTCCGCTCGTTTAAGTTACGCTAGTGTCCGTTCTCCGAGCGGACTACCAGAATATGGTGGCAGAGCTTAAGCGGAGGTGTGCGGAAATCGTTCGCACAGGAAATTAGTACGTTGTTCGAGGACCTCTGTGCACGTGTCGGTGATGTCTATTATATAAATTTTTCCGTCTTCCTCACTCATTTTCCGTGCACTCGTTCTCTCATTAAAAATATGAAAATAGTGATGTTCCATCTAACTGATGAGTGAGAGCGATATTCTTTATGGTTATTAAGTAGTAACGAATAATTTTATTTTTAAAGTTTCATAACTAATTATATTTTAATCTAAGATTAGTGTATGTTGATATTTAAAACTATCAGAATTAATCTAATTTATCGTATAAAGAAATAAAACGATAATCAAAATAACTATTTCTAACATTGTGCGATTTTATAGCGTACTGAATGTGCATTATTATCCCCACATTTCCCTTCTCAACTTATACTTTAATTACATGATAGTTATTATATTAATAATAGGGCAATATCCAAAATCAATACCTTCTGCGTAATCTTATATATAATATAGGTGATTCCTAAACTCATTTAGTTATCACAGGGTAGCTACTAACTCTACCTATATATATATAAGGCTTTTACTCTAGTATATTAGTCTATAGGATAAATTGTGATATTTTCCGTTTTTACCTCAAGGTCTGTACTAGGGTATATCTATATGCGTTACGGTAATATCTCATATTTACTCTACGTTACTAATCAGTATATATATATATATATAATATATCTTAGATTGTTCACTGGCTTCATTAGATGGGGGGTACCAAAAATACTATAACAAAATTTAACAATTGTTGAATCTGTTATGTTTTTAAGGTTAAGTAGAGACATTATATTGGTATATTGAATCGTGAGCTGAGGTCACGTGTGTCCTTTGTTTCATATTTTCATATTCTCGAAAGGAAGTGCAGATTTGACATGGCTCATTGGTTTGCAGGTATGCTGTGACCTTTGTTCGTTCTCGTATATACTGATTCTCCACGGTCCGGGCAGCTACACGTTTGCTCGTATAATGGTCATAGTGAAGGGTGAATGGATTCATAGCACCATAGGAGATAGTGGTCCGGTAGCTCCAGCAGATGCGTGAGCACTCGCCAACTACAGCGATGCGGACTCAGGTTCGTCACTGGTCCGGTCGTGTTCGTTGTTGAGCACATTCGTGCTTGCTTTCGGCTTCCGTCTTGCTCGGCACTTTAAAATTGGGAGCCCCACACACCCCCTCGTGAGTACTAAGGGTCTCTGCCGTGATGCGGTGGGAGTGTAAGCTGTATAGATATATCATATATATATGTTATAATATTATATATATATATTATATATAGTTATATATATTATATTATATATATATATATTATAGTTATATTATATTTTTATATAGATTATATATATTATATATAATATATATATTTGTGGGTTTACACAGAACTGATTAACATTATATCATATATATATTTATTACATATATAATCTATACGTACCTATACTATATGGTAGGAGAGTATATTATACTAGTGCACTAGCTTACTTATAGGTATAGGTTAGATATTGTGAGTGTAAACTAGTATATTCCATCCTCTACAGGATTATATGTATATTAATATATATGAGGTAATATATAAGAGATATATAAATATTATAATTATATATATTATATATATAATATTATTGATAGTTTATATATTATTATTGTGTGTTTTACACAGAACTTATTAACATATATATATATATATATATTATATTATAAATATGAGATATGATGATATATATTAATATATATATTAATTATATATAATATATTATATATATTAATATATATAATATTATATAATATCTATAATTATTAGTATATTAATATATATATATATATTATAATAATATAGTATATTAATATATATTAATATAATAATATAGTATATATTATCATTATACATATTATATATATTTAATTATATATAATGGATATATTATTAAAATTATTATATATATGATTATATATATATTATATATATATATATATATTAATATATTATATATATTATAAATATATATATATATATATATATATATTAGTATATATATTATTATATATTATAATATATATTAGTATAGTATTATATATATATATATATATATATATATAATATATATATTTATATATATATTTGCAGTAGTAGTCAAGTGAGTGTCTTTACTTGGAATTCTACTTAAAGTCTCTGGACAGAATATTATGAACCTCTTTATGGGATATTGGATACAGGGTGGTTACAAAATATTTCAGAAGGGAGGGAGAATGATTTAGGTGAGGACCTTAAATTAGCAATAGACTGCTGGAAGTGAACTAAACTCAGCATCACTCTCACCTCAAGGACAATCTTTCACTTCAGCATAGGTACAGGGAATTTGTTTGGAGACTGCGTTCTAAATAATAATATATATACCTTCCTAGTTACCTGCGGCTGTAGAGCATATATTTAGTATTGGTGGGGATATTTTATTCGATAGGCAAATAGATAGGTCAGTCTCCGTTACTGCGTTTTAAATTTATTGAGCACCTAATCTTTTGTGAGATAAGGTAAATATTATGGGTGAACCAGTCTTGTCCTTTGATAGACGCACATGAGGTGCTGAAAGGGTGTGGATAATACTTGAGAATTTTTGAGTATAATTAATTACATTATTAGCAGTTTGTACAATTATATATTATTATTACCTTAAATTAAAATTTTTTATATGCTAATGGATATTAATATACTCTAATTTAGTATTATAATGTTTAAAATCCTTTGTGAAGTCGCACATATTAAGTCGAGGGTAAGACTGCGGACTATTCGGAATATTGGTCTGAGTGAGTGCGGAGTGGATGTTGAGTTTGGGTGGTTGTTGAGTGTGATATGAGTGGAGTGTGTCGTAGGTGGATGGCTGGAGTTAGCTGCGAGGATGTGTCAATTAGTTCCTCTTCGAGTGAGAGTGTAGCGGAGGAGCGCTAGCCGGACTACCCCTATATACTAGAGTCGCTGTTGCCTTATACTCCACCCTTGTTCGCGATGATAATAGCTATGTTCAGTAGCCTAAGTGTATTATATATATGTATACTGTTATTAAGTATATTATTAATATTATATATTATATAATATACCTTAATATACTTATATATATTATATATATTATATTATTATTAAGTGTTGACCTCTATGGAGTTCTTAGTGTTAATTTAAGCACTCGGAGTGATAACTACATATTTATATATATATAATATATATATCCTATATGTTAACTAAATACATTCATTATTTCCTGATTTACAATCCATTATTATTTGCACTGAGGGTATTTTATCATTTTTTATTGGCTTATTAATCAAAGCTGTATAATATTTTAGTGAATAGGTTACTCCTGTCTTATATATTATGGTATCTACATTAAATTATATTATATTAGTCTGTTAAATTACTATACTAATCTCATAATATTATATCTAACTATTATTTCAATATTCTTTAATGTCGATTATCGGATGTTATTAATATATATTAAATATTTATAATTAATATATTATAATATATTATTATTTTGTTATTTATCATGTTACTGGATTCCAGACTACATTTATTATATCACTTATTAATATTATAAATTTATTATAATTCAAACTGCTGGTTTAATGGACCATAACAATTTAAATTATATACTAACTGGAATTATAAGGCAGAGACTGTCATGATTGAAAAGATCTATATAGGGGAAACTATCGATTTTAAAGGACGAAAGTTTCAAAGATTCTTTCAGTTTGAGAATGAATGAATGACAAATGCTCAGCATTATGAATACATATAAAAAAAAAACTCCCACATGGTTATTATATTGATAGTATTATGCAAAATTGAAACAAAGCAAAATCAAAAAACAAATATTATTATTTTTCAATCAAATGAAAAATGTGATTATCCGTGCTCCTTTCAAAAAGCGGAGACCGAGAGAACGCACGCATGCACGCACCTACGCAGCCACGAATGCACAAGAACATAAGAACATTCTGTTTTTTGTTTTTTTTATTAATCTATATTAATATTGTGTGTCTACTCAATTATATATATATATATATATTACTACCAACAAACAAATAATAACCTATATTATCAAAAGGGATTATGGATAATCACTTATAAACGGCAAATCTATAGTATACTTTATGTTTTCGTTCTATTATGATTTATTAATATCTGAGAATAATAATTCAATTATAAATCTAAATATTATATTAATCTAATGCCTATTTGCCCGAGTAGATTTGAGCCAACACGTATTCTCATTACACAGTTTCCATAAATTGAAGTCATCATATCTATTACGACATACGAGCTCTGATGCCTGCTCTGCACGTGAAACCTCGAATCAAAAATAGAGACCAAATCATATATTTCTTAGCCGTGAAAAAGTAAAAAACTCAACTTTGCAATCCCTATACTCACACTATAATAAATTTTAAACTATTTATAATATATATTATTGTCTATTTTAAATAATTTAATATTGATGTAAGATTCTATATTAATATTTATATTATATGCTCTAGTGAGATTATGTATATAAGGAGATATTATATTTGTACCAAAATAAAGTCACTTACATAAAATATAATCTTACGAGATGGTAGTTTGGTGAATGGTATATCTTAAAGAACACTTCTTGAGAGGTTCATTAACTTATATTCTATAACAAAATAGACAATTTAGCTATTGTCTCACTCATATATTAATGGTAAAATCAACTCGTTCGTTTTTATAACTATAATATAATAATTGTACATCACATATTTTATTAGTGTCTAGAGTGGTTCCACATTCTATGAACAAATTAGTATTGTGCTGTCTAACAGAGTTTCAAAAAATACTTATCAAAACTGTTACTTATATTTCATTAACACTGTCTTCACTCTTCTTCTGACCTTGCGACTGTTCAATTTCCCATTATAGTTTCGTTATTAACAATAACGGTCATGTGCTCGTCCGTGTGACAACAGGGCAATGCTTTTCGTATACATTTCTTACCTTAAAGGAGTTCTGCAGAAGAAATCAATCCTTCACGATGCTGGAAGATATGTGTACAATCTCACCCTTGTAAATAGAATTCAAATTTAGAGCTCCTCTGAAAATTGAGCTATAGCTTATATAAATATAGTGAAAGATAATTTAATTATTCTGGAGAGCTGTAGAATAAAATTTACAATATACACTTGTTTTATTACACTAAATTTCTTTCTATCTTTTTTTTGACCAGTCGAATTTATGTCTCGCCTCTGGGCCTTTTTCTCAAACAGTGGTGACATTAAAAAAATAATGTCTTGCATTGAAATGCAATTTGACCCTTCCATTGTTTTTTTAATTTGAAAATTAGTAATCTTTCATATTTTTAAGAATTTTATTAAAAAGAAAAAAATAAGTTCTAATTTTTAAAAAAATTTTGAAAATTTTTTAAAAAGAAATATATTATTCAAATATTTATAATATATTTAATATTTTATATTATATGATATTATATTTATATTATAATTGCGGTTGTATATATACTTATCAATTATATATTTAAGAGTAAATAAATTATAGAAGAGAATGTTTTAAGAGTTAAAATTTTAGTATAATTATTATGAAATAATGATTATAGGTAAGTATATAATTTAAAAATAAACAATAAATTTTATATATTAATGTAAATATAATAAATATTATCGTAATATCTATAATTATATATATTAATATAATTCTTGAAACAAAATTAAGATTATATATATAATTATAATATATATATATATATATTATATAAATATAATATATATAATAATATATAATATTATAATAATATAAATAAATATAATATATATTATATATATTAAATATTATATCAATAATATAATTAATTATATATATAGAATAATAAAAAACTATAATATACATAAATATAATATAAAATATAATATTAAATAATATATAATAAATATAAATTAATTATTATAATAATATATAATATATTAATATATAAATATAATATAATATAAATATAAATAATAATATAAATAATATAATATTATAATATTAATATAATATAAGTTTAATATAAATATGATATAATTTAATATAAATTATAAATATAATATAATATTATTATTATAATTTAATATAATATAATATAATAATATAATTAGAACTAATACATATATTATATAATATTATATAATGCAAAATAATATAATATAATAATATAATATTATAATATAATTATAATATAAATATATATAATATAATATAATTAATAATATAATATATAATATATATATATATAATAATAAATATAATTTATGTGATAGGTTATGGTTTAAAATAAAATAAATTTTATTTTTCCTGTATAAATAATTTTGATCACCATTTTGATTCAAACGAAAAATTTAATTTATCCAGGTTTATACTGAGCCTGCCTATTCCAACATGGTCAAATTTGTCCAAATATTAAGTAGTTTAAGAGACATTTTCTTGATAAACTAAACCGAGTCCAAAAAATAATTTATTTTACATATGGAGGTTTTTAGTTTTAATAAAAAAAAAATATTATCCTTAGCAAATAGCCTTGTCATGATGTTAGCCCTTGACAAACCATTTATAGATCTGAGAAACTGCAAAGATCTTTCAAGTTTTATTTCCTGAGTTTCAAAAATTCGTCTCTCAAGAGAAATGTCCCAGCGATATGAAATATATAGCCTTTAGAATGGTCCTATTTGTAAGGAAATAATTGTGCGGCGTGGGACGTGTTTTAGGAAGAAAGGAAATGTATTGAGAAAGCCGGTACACTCCGATTATTATAATAAATTAATAATGTACATATCTTTCCTTTTTGAATAACTGCCCAAATATTGCTTTGCCTTGTTTAAACTTTTGACATGTATGTTTATCATTATTATTATTCTGGAGATAAAGTCTATGCAAAAGGAGATTATGAGCTTTACAATGATTCCATCATTTTAATATGCGCGCAAAGCAAATTTTATTTCAAAAAAAATTTCATGTTCAGCTATTTCACTACGGTTGCTGTACTTAGCATTTCCCTTGTGTGCTTGGTATTTCACATATCTTTGTATTTTTGCTATTCTCGTCTAAGAACTTGGCACGGAAGAAATCTGTTATCTCTTTGCTTTTCATTGTTTATAGCTCAATTACTGTTCCTAACAGGTACTACTGCCACAGAGAATTTCGGATTTTGTGTATTCATGGCAGTTTGTATTCACTACTTTTGGCTCACTTATTTTTTTTGGATGAACTCACTAAGTATCGATGTGTGGAGAACATTTAAAACAAAGTTCTCTCATAATTCAAACAGTAGAAAGGTTTTCCTGATCTACAATTTATATTCGTGGGGTGTTCCTTTCATTATAGTTATGACAAGTTTGACATTTGACCTGGTCATTAAAGATTCTAAATTCAAACCCATTTACGCTGGATTTGATGAAGCAGAGCTTTGTTGGATTAACAATAAAATTGGACACCTGTGTTTCTTTCTTTTACCAGTTGCTCTTATTATTTTTGCAAATCTGATACTTTTCATAATAACATCCTACAAGATATATTCACAATCAAAAGAAACTCAATTTGCGAAAATTAAATCCCAAAGTATGAAGGTCGCGAAAGTTGAAAACCTCTCTGAAGAAGAAAAGAAAAAACATAAAAAACAGGTTTGAAAATTAAAAAATTATTTAAACCTTTTCATTATGAATAGTTAAAAATATGGTTTCAAAGTCTAAAACATATTTTGATTCATAGTTGTGAATACTCTTTTAGTAGATTTTCATATTTTTTATACCTTGGGTGCAATCATCTGAACTTTTTTAAAATAATTGTGTTTTTTTTTTTACTTTTCCTATTTTGTTACCAAACTTTCTATTCTTTTATTTAAAATTTTAAAATTATTGTCTCTGCTTTTTTTGAAATAGGAAAAGGCAAACAAAAAGAATAAAAATATATTTGTTTTGTACTTGAGACTCGGGATACTACAAGGCTTGACATGGATCTTTGGCTTTGTAGCTTCTTACGTGGATTCTCCAATATGTTGGTACATATTTATAGTTCTCAACGGTCTCCAAGGAGCTGCTATCGTTCTATGTTTTGATGTTAAGAAATGGGTAAAGTATTTAGTTGCAAATTTTCCAAATTTGTATGTTTAGCTTGTTTTACATAGTTATCTTTCCTTGAGTTTGTCTAATTAGTTTTAGTTATCCTTTCATCAGTTATTTTTTTATAAGTTATGTTAGTACACCTTAATATTTCAAAAATGTTGAACAATTTCTTGCATACTTCATGTCGGGAATGCAGCTTCCGGCATGTTTGTTTCAAAAGAACGTGTTCTCAATAACTACATCTGTATAATATATATATAAAAAATTAGGTTTCAAAGATAGGAATACATTTTCGTTAAAATTAATTAATTTTTTTTTTGTAAGACTAATTTCAAACTCAAATCTTTAATTATGTTCCTTGCCTTTATACGCATGAATACAAGAAGAATCCAAGCTAATATTTGACGAAGGTAGTATCAAATGGTCGACAGGGAAAATGGTCGACAGGGAAAATGATCGACAGATCAAATGGTCAACACTTATTAAATTAGGAATAACAAATTGAAGCTGAATACTTATTTTTTCAGTTCTACTACCTTAAACCCTTAAAAAACGTCGTCTGGCAAAACATATAAGTTATAGATTTTATTTCGCTAAAAAGCAGTGCGCCCCCCTGCACCCCCCGGCCTACGCCCATGATACTTAATAATAAATTATATATATATATAATATTATAATAATAACGTATATATATATATATATATATATATATATTATATAAATATAAATATAATAAAAATAAATATATATAATATATATATAATATAAACGTTACCTTATTAATAATAGATGTACAGCTTCAAAGAATTTAACAAAACTTTCTTTTGCGAGAATCTTGAAAAAATTAATTAGATTTATAGTTTACTTTAACTAACCTAAACAACCAACCAACCAACCAACCTTACACTTTAACAAAAAATATTCACGAGAAAACTTATATAGGTATAGTGATGATAGAATATAGATAGGTATATAGTAGATAAGGGATAGTATATATAGTAGAAATAGATATATAGTAAAAGATATAGTAGTAGAAGATATAGTATTAGTATATATTATAATATAATAATAATATAATTATATTATAATATATATTAATATATATAATATATATATATAATATATAATAATATATATAATATATATAATTATAATAGATATAAATATATATATAATATATATATAATAAAATATAAATATATATATATATATATATAATTATAATAATAATAAAATAGTATTATATAATAATATATAAAATAATAAAATATATATATATATTATATTAAATATAATAATATATATATGAATATATATATAATATAATATATATAATATATATAAAATAAGAAAAATAAAATAAAAAAAATACAATCTTCCTGAATCTAGGCGTCTGTCTTCTGACGGTTGGGCCCTTCTGCGAAAGACGCTCTCTCAGGTCAAAACCTGTCTGCAAACTTCTTCAAAAAAGACATATGTATTAAAATAATTATTATCGTGGTAAGACTTGTATACAGAAAATAAAAATTAACACAATTAAGGTATGTGTAGGTTTAAAGAATAAAGAATTATGATAAAACTTTTTTTTGTTTTTTTTTTTTAGAACATTAGGCATAGAAAAATAAAAACCAGTAAGAAGCCACATAGGCCCATCGAGACTATCCCAGTCAAGCCAACGATCAATCACTAAACAACATGCCAATGCAAATCCACAAAGCACCCTGGGCTTGTCAATGACACACATAGTATATAAAAAGCTAAAACAGTCAAAAACACCAAAACAACATGTCTATGCAAAATCCACAAAAGCACAGCACGCTAGCTAGGCATGTCCAGTAACTGCGTAGCATATACAAAGTCATAAACATACTCGGCAAATCCACCAAAATACACCTAGGTTTGTTCAATAACTTACATTAGTATATGCAAAGCTAGCAACTAAAAGAAAAAAAACCTAAAGTACATTAATAACTTGATAACATGCAGTTTAACCCTCATAACTACTGTAATTAAAAAAACCGCCAATTTGGCAATATACTATATGATGACCAAACCATCCATATACTATCCAATCCTTGTAAAGTATAGCACAGGACTCCACATATTTCTGAAAAAAAATTTTCAAGTCCAAAATCAAATGTAAATAAAATAATTAATAATAAATAAAAATAATTAAAATTATAATAATAAATTAATATAAATTAAAATTAAAAAAATAGTAATATACATATAAATATACCATATATAATATATAAATATAGTTAAAATATATAATAAATATATATATAAATATTATTAATATAAATATAATATTAGGCATAAAGTGACTCCAGGGGGAGCAAAAACAAAAAATAAGTATTCTTATTTAATAATTTAGGGAGAAAATAAACAATTAAATTTTGGGAATAAAACACCTAATTCTGACCTTTACCTTACCTAACCTAACCTAACAACAACCTTCAACCAGATCTTTTATGAACCTCTATGCTTAAGCCTATCATCTTGAAGATGTTAACTTGCTATTCAAGATTTTAAACTTCAATAATCAACAATATAAATATATTAACAATATATATATTAAATATAATATTTTAAAATAATTATAAATATATAAATATATAATATATAAATATGTTTGCGATTGTTGTTGTGTAGAATTTTTTCAGAAAATATGGTCCTATTCTATACCTTTACCTCCAATCCTTTCTTTAAATTTGCAAGTGAGTCACACTCAGCAACCTCCTGGGGCAAACCATTCCAAAATTTTAAACAAACTATTTTCGTATCATATCTTCGCTATATAGCTATAAAGTAGCTACCTAAGCGATGAAATAAATTCGGGCAGTTGAGGGTATAAGAAAGCCTAGGGATTTCTAAACTTGAGAGGCTGGTAACTTTTTCCTAAAGCATGAATGTATTTTTTTTTTTTTTTTTTTATACTTTCATTTACTTTTGTTTAATAGTTTTATATACAGATTCTTAAAAAATCGATTTTTAGAAAAATCAACGATTTTGCTGTTATAACCTTATGAAACATGTGTCAAATTAATTTCCACGGCAGCATTAAAAACACCAAAGCCATGACAAAAGCCATGCTTAAACCGCTACTAAGTACTAATGATATCTAATAGCCTAACAACACAATTTTATTTATAAAATAAAAGAAAAACTGTTTTGCAATAAAAAGCTACACAAACATAATAGTATTAAATCTCAACTGTAACCTGGTCCTAAACTAATTATTAATATATAATATAGATATATTAATATAAATAATAATATAATAAATATAATATATATATATATAATATATATATATATATATAATATATATATATATAATAAGCCAGAAATTACCAATAAAAGGGCCAGAGATACCTCGAAAAGATTAGACTACGGAAAAAAAAAAACTAATTATCATATTTGGAATCAGCGTACAAAAACTTATTATAAAAGTCGTTTTATGACTTAAAACTAACGAATACCCACAGGTAGACCGTTGATACCAGGAGTCAGGTTCTCTCGGCCTCTAGGTGGGCGACAGGGGGACTTCGTCCCCCCCTCTGTCCCCATTGTGCTCGTGAGCCCCCTAAAAATTGTAAGTTCAAAGACAACATAAAATTCCGATAGGGCTGAACTACATGGACAAGGGGACGAAAGTCCCCCTGTCGTGTCCACCTAAGCCGAGAACCCCATCACGGATAGGACGATGCTGTGGTGATATCTATTTCAAGGTTCTACTCTAGGTATCCTTAGTTTTTTTAAATCATAAAACTACCTTACATATAAGCTTTGCCCGCTGATTCCAAATATGTAAGTTTTTTACAAAATCCACTTTTTTTTTTGTTTTTTGTTACATTCTGGTACCATAAGCTTTATACGCTATCAAAATATGAATTTTTTCTGTAATGTTAAGTTGTCATACTATATATATATATATATATATATATATAATAGATATATATTATAAAATAAATTAATAAGATATATAAATATATATAAAATATATATAATGAAGATTTACTTGTGGCCATTACCAATCTCCAAAACTGACAATAAGCTACACCAAAAAATACATTGCTGGAATCCTGCCAAAAAAAATTTTATTGCGAAAACTGTAAAAAAAAAAAAAAAAAAAAAAAAAAAATAAAATCTCAAAAACTACAATATCTACAGGAAAAAAGAACACATTCTTTAAGCAATTCAAAATTATAGAAAAGTAAAAAAAAAAAAAAAATAAATATAAAAATTATTGTAAAAATTATTATGCAGGACTATAGAATATTATAATATTATTGTAAAGTATTTACACGGCAAGTAGGGCTCAGCCGATGGGAACAGGGGAGACGTTTCCAAAACCCCAAGGAGGGCGAAGAAACCCCCGACACACCAAATACCAAAGACCTCCCTGCCACGTTGCGATACCCTTGGGTTATTCTTAGTAAAAAAAAAAAAACAAATTAAAGAAATCTATTTATTAACGAGTAACCAATAAAAGCGTCCTCTAAATAGGCTCTCTAATCATATACCAAATTATAATTTTTATTTTATTTTTTTTTTACATCCATCAAAATTAACCAGGATCCAAAAAGCTTCATTTCGCTTAGCTATAGTTGAGATTTAAATATTTCCGCACTAAAATTGACCAGCCCATTCCAGCAATATTCGCTTTTCGCGACTTTTAGTTTTGAGATATGATACTGCCCACAAAGTAAAATCTAAAAATATAATAATATATATAATATTATAAATAATATATATATATATATATAAATATATATACCTAATATATAAATATATTATCAACGTTACCATTACCTGCAAATTTACAATTTAAAACGACATTTTCATTATTTACTATATCATTCTTTTTTTACGTATCAACTTTTTTTTTTTTTTCTTTTTTTTTTTTTTTTTTTTTTTCGCTCATATAATAGAGAAAATTTGGCAACACTTCTAGTACTTTAAGGGTTCTAAAGATACAAAAAAAAAAACATATCAGGAAAAAAAATACGATATTCGTCAAATCTGTTAAACTCAAACTATACCTACTTTTTTTTTAGAATCTATGTTGATTTTATATTAAAAAAAAATCATGATGCTATTCTGCTCTACTAATACCTATGTGTAAGCAAAATAAAATCTGTATACTTAAACAAAACTTATCATAACCTTACCAATTTTTTTTAAACCTAAAAAATGGTTTATAAATATATATAAAATATCTATAATAAATAATATAACTATATATATATATATATATATATATATATATAAAATATAATATATAATAAATAATATATAATAACCGTTATAGTAAATGAGGATTTTTATTAATAAGTGTGTAGCAGCGTTGCTGCATACCAATACCCAAAACCGAGTGATTTTTTTTTTTAGAATCCGGCTAATCTCGATTATTACCCTTTTTTTTTTTCACAGATTAACATTTATTATAGACAAATATATGTAAATAATTTAAAAATTGTAACCCCTATTATTTTTATTTTATTGTTTTAAACAGAAAAACAAAATAGATACTAGATTAGTATCGGCCAATGAATTGATCACCGTATTAACAGGTCGTACCAACACTTTTGGCGTGGAGAATATGAGAAACTTTTAGATCAAATAATAAATCTAGTTTCGATAGCGCACAAGGATAAGAGAATCAATTAAGTAAATTATAATTATTATTTATTTACTATATATATTATAATTATTATATTATTATATTATTATTCAATTAATTAGATATTCTAATTTTTTATCTATTAATTTTATTTATTTATTTTATTTTATTTATTTTGGTAATTTGTTTTCTTCTTTTTATTATATTTATTTCTTAATATATATTACATTATAATATTAATATTATATTTATATTATTATATATTATTATTAATTATATTATTTTTCTTCTGACTACGGTTGGAAGACCTAAAAAATAATTTTGGTGCACATATGTATGTGCATATCTGAGGTTGTATCGTGTGGGTCTGGCAGAAGTGTGTATTTATATATGTGTGTTGTTTGGTATTAGAAAACTTGCAAGACCATATTTTTACGTAATATATATATATAAGAAAAGATTTAGATTGTAGAAATAAGAGAGCACTGAGAATATTTAAATACACATAAATTAATATAAATAAATAAATATATAATACATATAAAACTACTAAATAAATACCCATGCACTAACCACTAACACCCCCTGATGTTAAATTTGGCCATAACTACTAAACTAATTAACAATATGAGTTTTTAAAAATAAAGTTCTATAAATGGCAGTCCCTATGAGTTACCACATAAAATTTGTTATTTCTAAAGAATTGTTAAAATTATTATTCAAGTGAACAAAAAAAAAGGCCCGCTGTTTGCAAAAAGGGCCCCACCCTAAACTCTTGCTAAGCTTAATTTTTTGTATTTTAGTATATTTCGGATTTATGTTTCCTTGCATAACTTATAAGACTTTTTTTTTTTTTTTTTTTAAATAAATAAAAAAAAATAAATTTAAAATAAATAAGTAAATGAAGTTTTTCTTTAATTCATTGCAAAATTGTCAACTCCTTAAACTCTTTAGTTATTAATTTCAAAAAACTGTATATATTTTTCTAGAAGTTTTTTCTTTAAATATGAAGAATTTTTTATTTTTTTAAAAGAATATAAAAAAAAATCAAAAAAATTAAAAAAAGTGTTTTTTCCTAAAATAAAAAAAAAATTCCAAGTGGGCCAACCCTTATAACTCTCTTAATAATTTTTTTTGTGTTTTTAGGTTATTTTTATTATTTAAGTTTTGATGACTTAATATGAAAAATAAAATGTTTAAAATATCTTCAAAAAATAAAGATAAGATAGATAGAAAAGATGAAATACGATACCTTAAATTACAGTTCTTTCATGCAGGTGAGGGAGCGTTGGGACCATTTAAACTTTAAAACTCTTCACAACTACACAGTCTTTTGTTGAAATTGAACCAACCCCCTTCCCTTAATAGTTTTGTTAAATCCCCAAGCCCAACTCCGAGATTGTTTTATTTAAAAATCCCTCCTAGATAGAATAGTTATTTAAAAATCCCCTCCAGCGAGAGTTTGTATTAAAAATCCCTCCATAAATTAGGTTGGATTTTATAAAGAATCCCCTCCTATAGAATAGTTTGTATTTTAAAAATCCCCTTCTAGGAATGTTCTATTTTTGAAAAACCACTTCACCCCCCCCCCCCTTTGAATAGGTTTTTTAATTTGAATTGTGCCCAAGCTTATGGTCTGAATTTTTCAAGGTTTTACATTCGGCTTACCTCACAAGGAAGTCCTGGACCAAATAAGTCAACCAAAAGAAACCTTGAGACAGCACAATTTCAATTGATCTTAGAAGAGTACATCCCACTACTCGAAAATCGAGAAATGGAATTTCTATCTGTCAATTTCTTGCCCTCATCAGTTGAAAAATACTCGTGTTAGCCCAACGTAGAACATTCCTTTAGCATAAAAGTAATTGACAGCAAAGAGCCGTTTCCCTCATCTGCAATGTCATTTTTTAATTCTCTTGACAGATCTTGCCAAATCCTCCTCCGACTCATCATCATCGACATCAATCACTCACTGCGGCTGATGTACTCAGCTTCCTTAAACCGAAAACTCTCCTTTCAACCCAACTCCAGGAAGTTGGAAAAGGTTTCAATCTAAGAATCTTTCAGCATCTCTCGTGTGATTGAGAGTTCTCCATCTATCACGCTTCCCCGTAGCCCCTGCAAACCCGGTATGTCTGCCCTAACTCTACTGAGATAATCCTGAAAATCTTCTTAGCTATGAGTGTTGTCGTTTTGGCAACTGGATGTGGGTTTACTGTAAGCTGTCCTCAATCAAACCATACTCCATACCCATCTATAAAAAAATAATTACTATATATATAAAATTATATATATATATATATATATATATAATATATATAAAATATAAATAAATAAATATATATAAATATATATAATAAATATATAATTACTTAAAATTAAATCAGGATTAAATCCTTTAGATAAAATTTAAAAAGTGGCCCCTTTACAATAAAATTTTTTCTTGATGGTTTAACAATATACTAAAAGTAAACAAAAAAATAAACAAAATACAGATACGTAAACATTATATTTATTAATTTTCATTTCAAAAAAAATGGCCTCTTTTTATACCAATTGCCCGTTTGTATAGTCCTTGCTTTCGAGTGACCGGAATTAGCTTATGGCTGCCCACCAAATTCTGAATCTTGTGGGAATAACCTTTTGGGCATGTAACATATAATCATAATAAATATAGAGTACTTGCCAGTATTACATAAAAGACAAAAATGTCACTCACAAAATCAAAAAGAGCGGAAATTTTTGAATAAATTTCAAAAAAATTCCCAAAAATTCAAAAAATCGAAAAATTTAACCATTTATAACAGCTTAACATACTCGATGGGGTTAATAGGTCCACCAATTTTATTCGCTCTACACTAAATAAGAACGGAGAGTACAGGTCGCCCTTTTTTTGGCCATAACAAAAATGGGCCTTCTTTTTATAACACAACTAGAGCCACATAAAAAAAAAAACCACCCTCTTTAACAAAAAAAAACCACTCTTTATCTCGGTAAAATGAGTCTAGAGCGAAAGAAACTAGTGCACCATATAATCGCATCTAGTATGAGTGAAAAAATTGTAAATTTTCGAAGGTCGATTTTCTGAATTTTGGAATTGTTTCATTTGAAAATTCACAATTTTCAGCATTTTTGACCCACTTTTGAAACTTTTTCAAGCATTCAACTGCATTAAAAATGATAAATTAGTATAATATTATTCATTTCCGTTGCCCCCACCCTTGGGTGTTGATCCATCCACACCCAAATTTTCAGTGTGAAATTGATGCAGCCCCTCCCCCCCCCCAGACCATTGATTACTCTAAAAAAAAAACCACTTACGAAAAAAAAAACCTAATCAAATTAATTCGAAAATTATTGATGTATATGCTTATAACTCTACAACATCTGTATGTTGTTTTTTCCTTCTGTTCAGGTTGTCCGAAAAACCCCCCCCAAAAAATGTAACAAAAAAAAAAACCCACTATTAAACAAAAAAAAAACCTGTATAAATTTGAAGATTATGATATAAAGAATAAAAGTGTTTCAAACTTAGAGCAAAAATGTCTACTTGATAATTTATTTCCAAGAAGCGATGTAGGATAAATAATATAATAATAAAAAAATATATATAAATAATATATATAATAATTATATAATATATATACCGGAATATAGATCAATCCACAATTTCTAGTCCTAGAATAGACGTCACACCGCGCCCCTATGATAAATTTCACACTTTCTAGCATCAATCCTACATCATAAAAATTATACCCGATGTCATGTGTCTACCCTAGTTTAAGATTTTAAGGATTATAATTGACCATGTATAACCATGTTTGTGGCCACACCACCATGGTTAGTACCCCACCCCCCTTTTCTAAGCCTCAGCATGGTATATCGTTATGTCATGAAATACCCAATAGTATCGATAGTATATAATCAATACTCTGAAATCGATCCGTGTTTATTATCAATCTAATCACGTTCACCATTTAATCAGAATGAGTACCCCATACCCCCCTTTCTAATGCACCTATGCAACTTATTCTGTGCAGAGCTACTGAGACAGGCTTGTGCTAGGTATTTTTATAGAGAGCATTCTCCACGCTATTCCGAATAAGTTTCAACCTTTGATTTTAGAACGCATCCAACATGCGTTACGTCGGATTACCCTTCTCATTATCAAAGAGGGCGTTGGGGCGTTTTAAACCTATCAATGAAAATATAAGAATCCTGATTCAAAACCCCATACATATCATCACAAAATCAGAAACACACTAACCTATTTTTTATTTTTCTAAAAAAAAAAAAAAAAATTTATTTTTAATTTTGATTATAAGGTATGGTATGAAAAAATAAAAAAATTAATTGGTATGAAAATTTGATCACAAAGAGATGGGATTCATGTGTTTTAAACATGAACATATAAAATGAAGAATAAAATTTCGTTAAAAAAATTATTAACCTGGGGGCCAATTCAGATCACAGCCACTCCCCCCATCTCCCCGCTCACCCTTTGATTGCATGGCCAATTTGACTCAAAAAACCCCCCACTGGGAATCATTAAGCATTGAAACCCTAGTATTAAACACCCGGACAACACAAAACAAAACTAGTCAAAAAATTGACAATGCCCAATAAACAAAAAATCACAAAATCGCAATACAGCTAATTATCATTCACAATAACTAACATTAGAAAGCTCATTCACTAGGTCACCCAAAATGAGCGTAATTATAATTTTTTTAGTTTTCTTAAAATTGCCCCAAAAAAAATTGATCTTTCTTTTTTTAGATATATTTTTTTTTAAAAAGTATTATTTTTTTATTGTTTAAATTCTTTACCTTAAATAATTCGGAAATATTTTTATCATATTTCAAATCCTTAGATTTTTGATAGTTTTTTTAATATTACTAAAAACAAAAAAAACGCAATTTTTTTCGAAAGTTTTTTTATTCAAGTTGAGTTATTTACTTTTTTGTTACACTAATTTTTAAATAATATTTTCATAAAAAGCTTAAAAAGATTAACTAAACTAATATGTAATACATATTGTCACTAAGAAGGTTAGTAAAGCTGTAAGGGTTTTATATTATTTCGACCATGGTTTATTTATTATGTATAAACCCCTAATGGTTTTTTTGGGTTTTATTTTTATCAAATTAATTTTAAATAAAGGAAGTAATGATGCAGGGGACATAATATATAAATATTATTTACATGGGATTAAGTGAATCATAATACAAAAATAAATTTTATATCAAATGATAAAAATAATATAAAAATTTTGATATAAAGTAAATATAATAATAATGAGTGACCATCATTTTTAATACGAAAAAAATTGATTTAAACAGCAATCGATTAATATTTAAAAGATTACCTATTATATAATGAACAAACTTCTATTATATTGGCTATAAATTAGGTTATAATAAATCAAATAATTCAAATTGAACAGTAGAGGAGTACTTTATTATATGACACAGCCAACGCATAGCGTATATATATTTTATACTATAAAAAAAACACTATCTAATGCTTAATATTGTATTACCTATGTTATTGTTGCTTATTAACGTTCACGTTCACAAAAATTGATACGATTACAAAAATTCAAGTGAAAGTTTTTTTGTATTATTATAATGATATTATAATAATAAATACGATCTACCTTTTTACAATTCATAACGCCAACGCACCAAAGCTAATCGCCCCAAACTTAGATATTTACAACCATTTCTGTATGCTCAAACGAGTGTATGATGTCTTAACAAATTGCACTATCACAAACACGAGCAGAAATAAATAAAAAATATTTACAACTCAATCGTATCTCTTCCACGTTCCGATCTTTCGAAATCACACACACGGTATTAAGTTTTTCTCCAAAAAACATACGAAAATGAACTGATACAAGTTATATATTTAGATAGTAAATTAATGGGAGGAAAACATTAGTATAACAATCATACGCATATTTCTGTCTATATATACAAATATATGAAAACAATTATATTAATAAATATTTCACAATCAATAATTTACACACAAGAGAGTTGGAAATTGAAATACTATATATGATTTAATTTTTTATATTAACATTAAACCTAACAGAATTAGCCAAAATTAGCCACATCTGGTAATCGGCTCCCTAAGAGACACAAAACGCAACCCACAAGAAAAACATTTTAAACAAAATAATAAAAATATAATAAAAAAATATAAAATATATAAAAAAATAACGAAAATAAAATATATAAAAATCTCTTACGCATATACAGAGAAATAGGCGTAGTATCAGGAAATTTCACAGATGAGATAAAGATGCCATATCAGAGCATTATATTAATTATAATAATTATGAATAATTAATATATATAAATATAATATATATAGAACACTCTATTATATATATATATATATATATAGAAAAGATAAAGTAAATATCTACACTGCAATTGAATATATTAAAGTAGGTACTGTATATTTAAAATAAATTGGCTAATATATATATATATATATATTATGAGTATATAATGATAGGTATTATA
>JABUQX010075507.1:0-27502 GCA_015478945.1 Trachelipus rathkii
ACGCTAACATAATATTTCCTGAACTAAAACATATAGTACGCTATACATACCTGAGCAATCAGTGGCTGCTGCGCAGGCAGGGCGACCTGGGCAATCGCCCTGGGTCCCGCGCCTTATAAAGTTACGTCACCACCTAACGCGCGACCAAATTTTAGGGCGATACAATAACTCTAACCCGGGTAGATATATATTCGCAGAAAAGTGAAAGTATTTCACGGCTCGGTCTCAAGGTTTGGGATCGACGAATCTGTCCTAATACTACTACTATATACTATTATTATTATTATTATTATTATTATTATTATTATTATTATTATTATTATTATTATTATTATTATTATTATTATTATTATTATTATTATTATTAGTGGTAGTAGTAAACAAATCAATTGTTAAATTTGGTTTTTACTGCACAACCGCGGTTGTTGAAAAATTTAAGAACCGCAAAAAAAACCGCAACCGTGGTTGTTGAAAATTTTAGGAACCGCAAAAAAACCGCAACCGCGGTTATGCAAAAATTCATCTTCGCTCCATCACTAATATAATAAGTAAAATATATATATATATATATATATATATTATATATATATATATATTATAATATATATATATATATATATATAATAATATATATATAATATATATATAATATATATATATATTATATATATAATATATATAATATGATATATCATATATATATATATATATATATATATATATATATATATATATATATATATATTAATATATAATATTATATATATATTATATATATATATATATATATATATATATATATAATATATATATTTATATATATATATATATTATATATATATAATATATTATATATATATTATATATATATATATATATATATTATATATATATATATATATATAATATTATATATATATATATATATATATATATATATTATATATGTATATAATATATATATATATATATATATATATATATATTATATATATATATATATATATATATATATATAATATATAATATATAAGTATATATATATATATTATTCAGCTCTCCTTCTCCTCTCAGAACATATTCAGAAATGAACAGAAGTTGATTTAAAATGGTCATTTTTTCATTTAACGTGTCTTTTATTCTTGATATAATTCTAAATTCGTTGGGACTGAAAACTATCTATCGCTTAATGTGGGATGATCTTGAGTATATTTATTGTTGTTATTATTATTATATATGTATATATATATATTTGAATATTATATATATATATATATATATAAATAAATAATAATATTTTTATTATATTAATATATATATATATATATTATATATATATATATATATATATATATATATATGTATTATATATATATATATATATATATATATATAATATAAATATAATATATATATATATATATATATATATAATATATATATATTTATATATATATATATAATATATAATAATATATATATATATATATAATATAATATATATAATAATATATATATAATATTTATATATATATATATATATATATATATATATATATATATATATATTATATATAATATATATATATATATATATATATAATATATATATGGACCCTCCTCCCATTAATGCAGAGATGAATATTTGTGTCACCATAGGTGTGCATGCATCACACAAAGAATCCGCCCGAGAAAACTCTCTGCTCCGATTGAATCCCTCTGCTACAATTTGATTGTATGTGTTACCCAGATAAACACTGGACCTCTACCTATAGCAGAGTAGATCCCGAGCACGTCTCTATTCCATACATAGTTCGCTCTATCTTTTTTATTATCACCATATATCTACATCTTTCTTATATGTATAAAATATTATTTTATAAATTTTCTTTTTTATTCTTTTAAAGTGGGCTCTGAGTTCGGAAGTGCTCCGAGCACGGAGAGGTTATACACGAGCGAGAGATGAGAGGGGCAGCTGAGATTAGTCTGTTATCTTAAGAAGTGGAATATTTTTTTGTAAACATTCTGCACTGTTTCCGTTTGATGGCCTACATCTCAGCATTGAGTTCAGATAGTTATATCGCTGATCCATGCTTGCTTATTCTCTTCTTATTTATTCGTTCAGTATTTCGAATTTCTTGGGTAATTTTTTTTTGATAACATCTATTATATTACCGCCGGAATAACTTATTTGGCACCTTAAACGGCACTTATTGCCGTTGAAATATCGAAAAAAAAATTTTTCGGATTACTCGTTCGTTCAATACATATTAAATAGCAAGCAAATACAGATTTAATAGCAAAGATAAGAAAGAGTCTAGGGTCTCTGGCCTCGAGCGGGGGACACGGGGGGGACTTCGGCCCCCTCTGCGCGTGCTTCGGATCGAGCCTCTTAAAATAAAAGAATAAAAAAAGAAAATTATAAAAAAAGGTTAACATTAAAAATTGAGAGGTGGTAAAAAAAAGCAACTTGTGGAAACTCTGGGGGTCTTTCTATTGGAGTTTTAGCTAACACGGTCAGCACTGGGCAGGGATGCACGAGCAAGAGTTTGTGTGATCTTCGATATCTACGCCACGATATGTAACTTCTTTTACAGCATTTAGTGCCTATATAATTATATAGTATTATGACCTGATATCATTTTCGGGGTACCAATTTTATATATACTATAAATTCTTACCCTTATTTTTTGATATTTTTTAGATAGCATATTATATGACAGGGCCCTTCACCTCACATAGGGTGCATATATATATAGAGATTATTTCAACTCCTCAAGTATTGGAGTCACGCTTATTCTTCACTTGAAGGTCACGTGGTGGGTTCCTGTAACATCAGACTTATATATAATATATATATATATATATATTATAATATATATATATATATAATATATTAATATATATAATAAATTATAAATACATAATATATATATAATTAATATAATATAAATATATATATAAAATTATTAATTAATATATATATATATATATATTTATAATATTTAATATATAATATTATATATAATTATATATAATATATATATATTATATTAAATATATATAATATAATAATATATATATATTATATATATATATAGTATATATATACCTATGAGTTATTATATAATATATATATATATAATATATATATAGATATGAGTTAGAGATAGTAAGATATAGATAAAGAGAGAGATGAGAGAGATGATGAGAAGAGAGAGAGAGGAGATAAGAGAGTAAGAGATGAGAAGTGAGTAGATGAAGAGAGAGAGAGAGAGTAGAGTATAAGATATAGAGAGTAAATACTATAAGTTATTATTTTTCTAATTTACTATTAGTCTTATTAATTATAAGGTTAAATATTTCAATAATTTATTAATTAAATAGATATCTTATTATACGCACTATTAAATATAATTATTATTAAAATTATACCTTACATATTACCATTTATATTTTACTGCTTGACTTCATTTCATATTTAAATTTTACCATTATTTTCATTATCCGAAGTGAGGAAATTTAAATATTATTTAGAGTTTAAATACCATAGTAACTAGCTTTATCATGTGAATATTGCTTTCCACACGACAGAAAAATAACATTTAAAAAAAACTTTTCAGTCTCGCAGCATATACTTCTCTGGTAACAAATTCCCTCTCTAGGCGCACCTTTCCAATGATAGAATTATTTAATAAGCCTAACTTCAGATGATGGCTTTTATTAATAAGTTTCATTACACGTTACTTAATAATAGCATACATTCCTACGAATACTACATAATTAATTATGTTTATTCTAATTGTTTATTATAAAATTTTTTATCTTAATATCGTTTAACATTTCAAAGCGACAAATTAAAGTATAGTTAAATTTTTTGCGCATTTTTTTTATATTGCATATATTTATTTTAATATTTATCAATCCATACTCATAATTTATTTATATAAAAAGTGGAATATTAATTTAGAGTTATGGAAAAATATTGTAAAATTTACTGAAAATCATTATATAGCGGTCGGTTAGCTATATATTTTAAGACGTTTTAGTTTTATAAAGTACTAGTAAGTTCTTATTTATCAATATATTAAATTTATATTATTTTATATAATTAGTAAGCTCTATTAAGAGTAGTTAAGTTAGTTAATGATTAATTATCGTAATTATGTAATCATTATAATAATGGATTTTTAAAATTATAAGAATTTTCCTTTTAGGCTAAATTTTAAGTATTGGCCTTTTAACTATTGAATCAATAAGATAATACTATAAATAGTCTCATATTATGTTATTATACTAGGAATTTAGTAAGATCGCTAGATGGAAATAATAATATAACATAATATTATTTATAAAACGTACAAAACAATATTCATCATCATAAGAGAAAAAATATCATAGTTTACACACCATTCGGTAATTCCGTTTCAAAATTTTGAGCACTTTCATTTATCTCAATTTTGCCGCGTTCATTAATAAAAGAATAAGTAATAAACAATATAAAAATGGTTACATATAATGATATAAAATGAAATTTTATGACTGGAATTTGCCTTGGTTTTGACAGTCTGGATAGGCCCATTGGTGGCTAGCCTATTCCTAATTCTATAAATTATTATATTTATATAGAATTATTCATTCTTATAGTACATTAATAATAGAGAAATTTTATCGCATAAAAAGAGCTATAACCATTAAATAATTAATTCTCTAGGAACACTTTCTAAAACAATATCCTAAAACTCATTATCACAAAAACTGATAATCATTAATAAGACAGTGTATGATGGTATAGTTTTGTATCAGTTTCTAAGTTTAGAGTATTATTTATCCACTCAGCTATTTCAAACGAAATTAATATAGTTGTTGATATAAATTTTAAGGTGGTTCAAAGTTTTTAAATACACCCTTGGCCGGTTTTTCCTTATTTTACCTTTCGGTGGTGAGAGGATTTAAGAAATGGTTACCACATCAACCTTGTTTATTATTTTCTAAGTCCCTGTCTAAATGATTATAATGTTTTATGTTAAATATCAAATTTAACTTAAGCAAAGTTAATTTAATTCTTTTAATTAACTTTTATTTAATTTTATCTTTGTGTCCAACACCTTACATGTTATTACGCCAATAGTAAAACAGCTCATCCACATTCATTTGTGTAAACTCTTTCTATTTCGGATCTATTCTTTTATAGGATTTATATAATATAAGTAGTTAAATGTTGTTTAAGTATTATACTTACCATATTATATAGTTATTATAAATTATTGTTAGTATTTTAATAATAATGTTATAATATCATCCAGAATATACAATTTATTATTATGATAACTTTAGTTAAGTTAATATAATATTATATTTATCTATATAAAATTTTATTTTATATAAAAAAAAACGTTTTTTTATATATATAATTATTTTTTATTATGAGGATGGGTCTAGTTACTAGGCCCTATTAATTATATATAATTATTATATATATAATTATATATAATATATTATAATATATATATATATATATATATAATATATATATATAAATATATATATAATAATATATATAAATATATATATATATATATATATAATATTAATATATATATATATATATATATATATATATAATGTATATATTATAATATATATATATATAATATAATATATGGTTGTGAAAAAAACGTTTTTTTTAATTTGTTTTTTTTTTGAAAAAAAAAACGTTTTTTTTTAAAACAAAATGTTTTTTTTTGTTTTTTTTTTAAAATTACCTTTTTTTAATGTTTTTTTTATGTTTTAATTATACAAGTAGTACCGAACCCTTTCTAGCCTAAATATTGACTATTAATACGGATTTTTATATATATAAATACAATATATATATATATATAATATACTTAAAAATTTATTAAAATAATTATATATATAATAATATATATATATATATTATATTTATATATATATATATATATATATATATATATATATATATATATATATATAAAAAAAGGATGGTATAAAAGGTGGTTTTGGGGTGTCGGGAGAAAATGAGAATGGTAGGAAGGTGATTGATTTCTGTGAAGGGAGAGGTATGTGTGTAAGTAATACTTTCTTTAAACACAAGAGTATCCATAAGTATACTAGAGTTGGTGTAGGTAGAGATGGTATCGAAGTGAAAAGTATGATTGATTTTGTGTTGGTGAATAAGGAGATGTTGAAGTATGTGTTGATGTTAAATCAGTGAGGGGTTTAGGAATGGGATTATCGGATCATTATGTTGTTCTATGTAAAATTAAGTTAGTGGGGACTTGGATGGAGAGGAAGGTGATACGGAAGGAAGTGGGTAAAATTAAGAGTGAGAAGTTTAGTGAACAAGGTAATAAGGATAAGTATGTAAAAACGCTCGCAAGTAAATCAGTTGAATGTGAACAAGTTAAAACTGAATAAATCTGGAAGGAAATGAAGGTGAAGGAAGCATTTGTTAGCAGTGCAAAAGAAGTATGTGGGTTGTGATAAAGTAGAGGAGAGCAAGAATGTCAATAATGAATGGTGGATAGACTAGGCGATTCAAGCTGTTAAAAGTAAAAAAAAATGCTTGATTGAATGTAACTAAAAGCAAATGATGAAGTTCAAGAAAGATGCTTGGAATTATATAAGGAGGAAAAAAGAATGCTAAATAGATGCAGACGTAAGAGAAAAGAAGAGGTAAATGAACAGTTTGGAAGGAGGATGAATGGGGACATACAAGGGAATAGGAAGCTCTTCTGGAAGGAAGCGCGAAAGGTTAAAATTAGAATAAGGAAAATCTGCTCAGAATAATGAATAGGGATGGTGTTTTTGTAAACTGATGAAATGGATGTGAGAGGAGTGTGGAAAGAACATTTTGAAAATCTACGCAACTTTCCTATTTAATGAAGAGGTGATAATGACTGTGTGTGGTTTTGATCGTGCAAGAAGGAATAGGTATTTTGGGGGATGAGGTTATTAGCAAAGAGGAGGAAATGGCTAAGTGAGAAAGTTGAATAATGGTAATTCTGCAGGTATAGATGAAATGAAATTACTGGTGAATGATCAAGAACGGAGGCGCAGAAGATGTTGATTGATTGGATCTTTAAGTTGTGTAATAAAGCGTTTATGGAGGGTAAAGTTTCGAGGGATTGGAGGAAGAGCAGTAATGTACCCTTATATATAGGAACTGTAGAATTATAGGGGAATTAGTTTATGAGTGTTGTAGGGAAGATATATGCTGGTGTTTGGTCGAAGAGTGCGCCGAGTGACTGAAGGACTGATTGGTGAAGAACAGTGTGCGTTTAGGAGTGGTAGAGATGTGTGGATCAAATCTTACATTGAAGCAAATGAAAGAGAAAATGAGGGAGAAGAAGAATAATTGTATTTAGGTTTTATTGGATTTGCAATAGGGGTATGATAGGGTTAATAGGGAAGTCTATGGCAAGGTTTAGTGATATATAGTGTTGATGATAGGCTTCTGAATGGAATAAAATGTATGTATGACGATAGTGAGAGCGTGTGTAAGAATAAATGTTGTCAAAAGTGGATTGGTTTAGTATAATTAGGCAGGAGTGAGGGCGGGTTTGTGTTATGTCTCCTTGGTTATTCAATTTGTATATGGATGGGGTTATTGAAAGAATTGAAAGTGGGCGTGAGCAGGAAATGGTGTTAGAATGATGTAGAAAGAGGGAGGAGGGGGGAAGGGGGAGTGAAAAGAGGAGATGAGTGGAGGTGCCCCTACCTATTAATATGCGGATGATTTGGTTTGTGTGGCAAAATCTGAAGAGTTTGAGAGGATTGGTAGTGAGATTTGGCAGGGTGTGTAAAAGGAGGGGTTTGAAAGTAAACCGAAGATAAGAGTAAGGTTATTGGTTGTGTGAAGTGAGGACAGTCCTCAGTGTTAAGTTATGTTAGATGGTAAGCAGCTGAACAAGTGTTCTGAAGTTTAAATATTTAGGGGTATATTTTGATGCCAGGAAGGTGGCTGGTGCAATAAAAATCTGGTGAATGTATAGGGACTAAAGTCTTTAGAGTGCTAGGGTCTTACATGACGGTATTTTGTTACCTGTGTTATTTATAGTAGTATGACTATGGTCTGGAATAAGAAATATAGATCTAAAGTTCAATGTGTTCAGATGGACAATCTTAGGGGCATGCTAGTGGAGAAGAATTGATAAAATGAGAAGAACGTAATTAGAGAGTTGTGTGGTGTGATTAAATGGGTCAACGAGAAAATTAAATGAAAAAATGTTGAGATGGTTTGGTCATGTGGAAAGATGATGATAGTCGGTTTTTAAGCGGATGTATAGTTGCGAGTGTGTTGGAAAACCGACCGGTTGGGAGATCGAAGAAAAAGTGGAATTGAGTCAGTAAACGAATGTCTGAAGGACAGAAAAGTGAGTTTGGCAGAGGGCGAGAATAAAGGTGCATAATAGGTGGTGAATGGAGGGGATTTGTGAGGGGGTATGGTTGGTGGCCACCTGGTCAAGGGATGAACACTTACACTGACGATTTACCATAGTGAGTCCGTCGCATTCCCGTGAAGCTATAGGGTGGATTTTTCTGACTGCAACGACTCCACGAGTCCTTACTTATTAAATGGTACAGAGGGGGGAGGAGGGGGTAAGGGGGCTGGGCTTTCTTTTTCGACTTTTGTCATATTTCTCTACTGCTTTTCTATTCCGATGCTTGTTATGCACCTTAACCACCAGTCTTGGGGAAGAAAAGGTAGATGAAGAAATATATATAATATAATATATATATATATATAATATATATATATATATATTATATATATATATATATATATAATATATATATATATTTATAATAATTAATAATCAGTGTGTGGTTAATAAATCAATAAATTCTATGCAGTAGAGCACAAAATAAAACTTTACTAAAGTACTACTGACTTAATATATTGTAGTTACTGTATTTCATGCTAAATACATAAAAACACTAGATAAAAAAAAATAATGAAAAAAAAGGTAATTTAAAAAAAAAAAAAAAAAAAAATTTTGGCCTTTTGGTTTTTTTAAACAAAGGAGTTTTTTTTTTAAAAAAAACGAACGTTTTTTTTTTATATATATATATAATCTATATATATAATTATATAATATATAATATATATATATATATATAATATATATATATATATATATAATATATATAATAATTAAATATAATATATTATATATATTATATATTTATATATTATTAATTAATTTAGCTTATTTTATTAATATTTGCCACACTAACAAAACAGCACTTTCGTTAGTTTAATTACATAGTAAATAAAAATAACTTTAATATAAAGCGAAGTTGAAAAAAAGATTGTTAATATGATAATAATATATAATTTTTAATCATACTTTTTCACATTATTAATTAAAAAGTTATTGTAAAATATTAAAAAGTAAAAATAAAATAAAATGCAGTAAATTTATTAATAATAAATAATACAGACTTGACAGAAAAAATTTCATACATTGCGTTTCGATGTAAAGTATATCATATGCGAAAAATATATTATATGAAGCAGTTTGATAAAATTAAATCAAATTCGACTGTGCGTATCAATATTTTTCCACGCGATATGAAGTAGTTCCTTCCTTTTCCAGTTATTTATTAATTTAAATTTAGAAGTATTAATAAAGATTAAAATCTAATCTATAAGTTATATTGGCAATTTACATAAGGTTTTTAAGGAATAATATCAGGTCAAACTAAAATAATTTGCTGAATAATATAATTCATGATTGGGTCAATGAGTGATAGAAATATGGATTTTTGCAAGAAATTTTTTTTTGCTGTGTATAAAAGAAAATGGTAATATCCGAAATGTTAAAAATTAAAAGTATACAGTACCGTATTAATTAAAGTTAAATTTTTAATAAGAAAAATCGGTAAACTTTAAGTTTCCTTTCTGACCTATCGATAATTTAGTTTTAAAATCGATTTCGATATAATGTGTATCGATTATACCCAAGATACCGAGAATCTAAATTTATTCATAAAAATATATATATATATATATATATATTTTATATATATATATATATATATATATATTATATATATATATATATATATATATATATATATATTATCACTTTAACTTATTGTGTATTAAACGAAATCATATATATATATATATATAAAGATGGACTTTATTCATTGAGTATTATTGGAACCTTTCAAATATCTACTGTATATATAAATTTGAAGGTACATAAAATTTTTTTACTGTGTTCCGTGAGGTTGACGTATTTTTTGTTCCAATTTTTCCTGAAATTATGAAATTTGAATGGAATTTATCTAAATTTGGTGAAATGAATTATATCGTGTTAGCAAATGCTGCAACATTTAGTTTGATACTAATAAAAAAGGTTTGTAGAAAGGTCACAAAGAATGTGAAAATTACCAAAAAATAGGAGAAAGTTTTATTTTATTGTAACTGTAAACATTGTGCTCGAAGTATACCTGTTTCTCCCAAATATTATTTTTTTTCAAATATAGAGTTTCCATTACACTGATGCCCTTTTAATTATGTATTTCTTTTTACATAACGAAACAGTTTCAAGGGTGTAACCTATTTAGATGTCAGTGAACCAACAGTTATAGATTGATTAATTTAATTGGTTTAATGTTAATATATATATATATATATGGCCAGCCTCTAGAAGAGCCACAATCCAATATCTCAAAAAACTACAATAGCTACAGGGAAAAGGAAATACATTTTTTTGGAATCCTTGTCAAATTTTGGTTAGGAAAATGTAAATAAAATAAGAAAATAAAAAAAACAAAAAATTGGCTTTTTTTTTTTGGGGGGGGAGCTCGAAGCCGGACGGGGAACATAGTATATATTATTACTTGTAAAGTATTACACGGCAGATTTAGGGGGCTCGAGCCGACGTGGGAACACAGGGGGGGACGGTTTTCCATACCCCGTAGGGGAGAGGCGGAGGAACCCCCGCGAACCCAAATACCAAAGAAAGCGGGGGTTCGGAGAATCCCTCCCCGAGGGGGGGGAAATAGTCCACCCACGTAAGTTCCCGCGGGAGCCGAGAAGACCCCGCTCCTGCTCGGTGGCGGTTTAACCCTTTGGGGTATTCTTTAGTAAAAAAAAAAAACAAAATTACTAAGAAGTCTATTTATTTTTTAACGAGTAACGAATAAAAAGTCTCTAAATAGGCTTTCTACACATATTACTAAATATTAAACATATTTTTTTTTTACATTTTTCCGAACTAAAAATTGGCCCAGCATTCCAGCAATGTATTCCTTTCCCGGTAGCTGTTTGAAGTTTTTGAGATATGGATTGTGCCTCTTCTAGAGCTGACATAATATATATATATATATATATATATATATATATATAATATATATATATATATATATATATTATATATATATATATATATATATATATATATATTTTATCTTAAGTTACGTTAGGGGCACTACTCCTTTAAAAGGAAGTTAGATAAATAGTCATGATATCGAAATATCTCCGAACCCTATGCGAACCCTACAGTGTTTTTTGTTAGCGCATGCGTCAACAGTATTTAGTAGGACATTTTAGAGTGTTAACATGTCTGTGTCCTATAATTTATTTAGTCTAAGGGATTCATTAAAAAATGAATTAGAAGCTGCTATTTAAAAAAAATTAAAAGAAATTGAAAAAAATAAATAAATTTGATATAAAATTAATAATTTAAGTTAAAATATATTTTTCAAATTAATAATAACAAATAGATAGATAAATGAAAATAAAACAATATTGTTACAAAAAATTTCAGATCGCAGAACTCTGCTCATGCTTCCCACAATTGTGTGCTTCCCTGCAGTGTGACGTGTTAGCTAAACCACCAATAGAAACATCCCGAGAGTTCCACAAGTTGCTTTTTTTTATCATGTTAAATTTTAATATGTAATTTTTTTATAATTTTCTTTTTTATTCTTTTTTAAGGGCCTCGAGCCGACGGAGGGACAGAGGGGGGGACGAATTCCCCCCGTCGTCCCCCGCTGAGGCCGAGACCCGACTCTTTCTATCTTTGCTATTTAATCTTGGGTATTCATTTAGTTTAAAAAAAAAAAGAAAAGCTGTTATTGGCAACCTTTTCGCCCTATTGAATTGAAATAATCGAAAAAATATTGATTATATTTTTCTTTCGATATATTTCGGTTAACATCCCTTTAAAGGGAAGTTCCTATATATACTATATATATATATATATATATATATATATATACTATATATATTATAAATATATATATATATTATATATATATATTATATATATATATATATATATAGGCTATTTATAAGATGGGTTGACTCCAGGAACGAAAATCAATAAAAAATGTAACTTAATTTCAATGATTTGAGGTTAAATACATTAGTAAATACTGGATTTTGAAATGTAATTTAATTAATATTAACAAAAATTAAAAAAAATAAAAAGAAATTGATATATATTTTTTTGTGCTTCACACCTATAGTCTTATAAAAATGAGTAGCGTAGAAATGCTTTAGAAAGATATTTTCAGTTTAAAATTTGGCTGAACCACCAATGAAATATTTTTGACACACGCAGGAACAATAATAAATTGATATTTGATAATTTTATATTATTTTATGTTTTTTGATCCGGGGTGGGGCCTTCGCCCCCCCCTCTATATCATCCCCCCCCGTCCCCGCAGAGCGGGGTGCCCCGCTCGCAAGCTCGCGGGTCCGGGGGGGGAGTTTTTTTAAATAAAAATACCCATAAATTATAATAATAATCGAAAATCAAATAATAAAAATGAATAAATCTAGAAAAAAAATTAAATTCCTATTAAAATAATAATAATATTATTAATAATAATAAAATATATAATAATAATAATAATAATATAATATAATAATAATAATAATAATAATAATAATAAATAAAATAATAATAAAAATAATAATAATAATAATAATAATAATAATAATAAAAAAAATTCATTTGTTAAATAACTAAAAAACTAAAAATGCAAATAACGCTAATAAATAATAGAAATTGCAGTAATAAAGAAAAGGCCCGAAATTCGTTGTTTTTCTTTTATCAAAAATTCCCCCGTTTAAATGAGTCAACATCTTATAAATGTCCTATATATATAATTAATATATAAATATAATATATATATATATATAACTATATATATATATATATATATATATATATATTTACTAGAAATCAAAAACAAATATAAAATAAAAATTAAAACTTTTCTAAAACTATTTTAAACATAGAAATAATAATATCCGAAATGTTTAAAATTAAAATATTACAGTACCATATTAATGTAAAGTTAAATTTTAATTAAGAAAAATCCCTTTAACATAAAAGGAAATTACAAGTGAATTGCCAAATGACATAGTGTGGCACATACCTTTTAAAATCTATTCTGAGCACAGATGATTATAATTAATTTAAACAAATTACAAATAAAAAAATTAAAAATTAACTTTCAAGAATTTAAAATAAAATTAATTTTGAGAGTATCCCTTGAAACACATCAAGTTGGATAAAACTAAAATTTTGTGAGTTTTACACACTCTTTAAAAATATTCTAATGTATATGATGATTTAAAAATTACAAATTGGTATTAAATTTAACAAATCTAGAAGTTTTACCCAAAAAGATTTAAACAACAAGAACTCCTATTATAGTTTAAAAAATGAAAGAAATAAAAAAAAATATTACCCATTCAAAAATTAAATTTACAAAACGATGTTTATTTTGAGCATACCCCTTGAAATTATTTTAAACGCAGTAAGTTATCAATAATTAAAATTTAAGGCACCGGATTTAAAATTCCAAAAGATTTAATTTACTCAAACCGCAACTATCCATTAACTTTGTTAAATCCTCCTCCTTAAAATATATACTAAGCAAAATTAAGTAAAAGTAAGAGTCAAAAATTAAATTTATTAAAAAAAATAAATTTACTACTGAAGTAACCCCTTTAGAATAACTTTACCCGAAATGAAACTACCTATCAGTCTTTTGTTTCAAAACCTTTATCTTTTACAAAACGGAAAAACTTATTATAAAATTCAAATGAAACCAACTAATTTATATAATAAAAAAAACAAACTTAAAGCTACTACTACTAGGTAGGTATCTGATACTTAATGATTTTTCAAATCCAAAGGAAAACTTATGAAAGAAAAAATAAATGAGCTCAAACCATTATCTAAATCATTTTGAACAGTTCATATACCTAAATGTTAATAAGCTTTAAACTACCAAAAAAAGAGAATGAAAAACCCCACTTAACAAAAAAAGAAAATTTACAAAATAAGTTACCCATTCACATATTATTGGAACAAAAATCCAAAAATTATATACACAGCGTATAAAAATTTTGAACTCTAAAAAGTTATCGATAAAAATTGAATTCGATTTAACATTTAAATACAACAAATTTACTAAATGTAGCTACACATTAACTTTTCTTATTAAACCTAGATCCAAAAGTATACTGAGTAAAAATAATTAAAAGTAAAAGAAAAAAGAATTTAAATTTACATTAATACAAATAGATTTACTAAATAAAGTTGCCCATCTAGAAAAGGTTTACAAGGTGATTTTAAACTTTGAAACCACCTTAAAATTTATTATCAACAACTATATTAATTTGCATTATACTATATTAAATTAACTGTCTATTAATTTTGGTGAAAAGATTTTTTTATAAAAAGACTACTAACAATAATGATACTAATAATCATAATAATAAAACAAAAATTACAAACGATGACTATAACAATAATAATTATAAATGCTTGTACAAATTCTAGCCGCGGAATTTATACAAGTCTAAAAAATTAGGTGTTCACAGCCACCACGAATCTAAAGATACCGTACTTTTAAGTTTTAACTGTATTAAATGGTGTTTAATATTTTCCAATCAGCGAGCTTAAATTCCGGCATAATGGACTATTTGGTTATCTTATGATTCAAGTAAAGGCAAACTAAATTTTGCTAAAAGGAAAATTCTATAAAAATGCTCCTACCAGTACTACTACTACTACTACTACTAATTATAATAATAAGTTTATATGAAGAAACTCGTACTTATAAAACTAACGTCTGGTAACCGACCGCATGTTCAGTAAATTTTTAATATTTCCCTCATTTCCACTTTTAAAAAATTATTAGTATGGGATTGAAATATTAATAATGATAAAAAAAATGGCAAAAATTACATCTTTTATTTGTGCTTTGAAATGTTACGATTAAGAAAAAAATTTATAATAAAAATGAAAACAAATATTAGTAGTCTTCGAGGAATGTATGCTATAGTAACGTTGAAACTTTTATATTAAAGCCTACTCGGTTGGCTTTTAAAATCTATCTTAAAGCTAGAGATGTACCGTATTTCGAATCGGATTTTTGTTGGCGTTTCACATTTAAAGCTAGTCTATTTGGTTTCTAAATTTATTTTCCACTTTCGGGATGAAAAATGGGATTACCATTTATATGAGAAATTGAAGTCAGCAGAAATTAAAATGGTAATGGGGATTTTAAAATTATTTGCGTAAGATATCTATTTAATAATAAAATTATTGAAATTAACCATAATAAGACCTAATACGTAAATGAAAACATAACTGATTCTCTCTCTCCTCATCATCTCGGGTCGGTTCTCTACTCATCTCTGTCTCTGCTACTCTCGTCTCTCTCGTGTCTCGTGCTATCTCTTCATCATCTCGTTCAAGATCTCTCTCTCCGATTCTCATCTCTCTCTCTCATCTCTCTATATATATATAAATTATACTAAATATATATATTTATATATATTTATACTAAGATGAGTAATATTAAAGAATAGTATCAGAATATCAATACATATAATAATCAGATAATAGTAACTAAGTAGTATAGTTATATGAATGAGTATATAGTATTATATATATATATAGGTACATAACAATATATTAATTATATTATATAATATATAATAATATAGTAATATAATATGTATTATAATATGTGTCTGCAGAGTGATTTACTAGTATTTATATATCATTTATTAATACTTTATTATATAATATATAATATATATATAATATATATATATATATATCTCATAGCCATATATCATTAATAATAATATTATTATAGTGATATACATGCAGAAATATATATACAATATAATATATAGTCACTAATCTATATAAAGGAAGTTACTATCGTGAACGTAGAATCGAAGATACCACACAATCTGTATCGCGTGCACATCCCTGCAGTGTGACGTGTTAAGCTTTACTCACCAATAGATAAGACCCAGATTTTTGCCATAAGCAAGTAGGAACCTCCTTTAAAATCTATTCTTTAATTTATTATGCCTTCATCTTCGTTTCAAAAATTTCTTTTTATTCTTTATTTGTGTGTTTGAGAGCGGCTGGGAAATGAGGGGGGACGAAGTCCCCCCGTCGTCCCCGCTGAGGGCCGAAGAGACCCTGACTCTTTCTATCTTTGCTATGTATTCTTGTATTTGCTTCTGCTATGATAATATGTAGTACGAGGACGGAACGATTTAATAACGTGATTATTTATTCCCACAATTTGAAAGGCATTAGTGCGTTAAAGGTTGCCAATAAGTTTATCTTTTTTTATTTTTAACGAAAGGTAAAAACCAAAGATTAAATCGCAAAGAAAGGAAAGAGTCAGGTCTCTCGGCCTCAGCGGGGGGAAAAACGGGGGGGACTTCGTCCCACCCTCTGTCTCTCCTCGGCTCGAGGCCCTTAAAAAAGAATCGAAGGCATGATAAATGGCGAAAAGACAATAAAATTAACATGATAAAAAATAAGGACAAGTTGTTGAAGCCCACCAACCAGACTATTGAGTTTAGCTAACACGTCACACTGCAGGGATGCACGAGGCAGAGTTCGGAGTATCTTCGATACAGGATCCACTGTTAATGTAACATTCCTTTTATAGGATAGTGCCTATACCTAGTATATAGTATAATATCTATAGAGTGATACTAATACCCTCTAGTTTAAATAATATTAATAGTATATATAATATGATATTATAATAATATATATATACATATATATATATATATATATTAGCCACTTTCCCCTTTAAAAGGATGTTACATAAAAAATGTTTACATATCCGAAATATCGCTGAACCCTATCGTCTAACCATACACTGTGACTTGTTAACTCAAATCTCCAATAGAGAAAGAGAAAAAAGGTGAACATGTTGCTTTTTATATTATGTTAATTTTTATATGTGTTAATTTGTTTTCATTTTTTTTTTATTTATCTGTTATTCATAACTAGAGCCGACGTGGGACAGAGGGGGGCGACGAAGTCCCCCCCCTAGTCCAACCCGTCGTCCCCATCCAAGGCTAAAAAGTTAAAAAGTTTTATATTTGTTATCAAAGGTCTCTAAATCCTTACTTTAAAAACACAAAAATCTAAACAAAAAAATATCGCTCCTATATTGCTTGAAATATATCGAAAAAAAATCGATTCTCATCGCTCGTTCGATAATATCGTAACATCCTTTTAAAGCGAAAGTTCCTATAGTATTATATATATATATATTATATATTTATATATATATATATATAGAGTAGATTATATAATTTAATTTATATATATATCTTATATTAATATATATATAATATATAATAGTAATACGAAAAATATGTCATAAGGAAATTCACATATTTACATATATATATATATATATATATATATTTATATATATAAATAATATATATAAATTAATATTATATATATACTCATTGAAAAGAAAATCAAAGTTTGATAAAGTAAACTTTGATAAAGATTCGTTTGTGTGTTTATTTTTTCTCCGCTTAAAATTAAAATGTTTTATGAAAGCTTAATAAAAATATTTTATCAAGATTTAAAAGATAATTGATATAAATGATTTAAATACTAAATACACTGAGAACTGCTAAAAATATTGTATTAAAAAAAATCCCACGTTAGTTCATGGGAGATGTCAATTCTCAAAGTATATCATTTTGATTCAGCAAAAACTAAACTCTTCTTTAAAAACAATATCGATGTAGATTTCCTCAACTAAAACCCGTAAAAATTACCTAACTTAGAAACATTTCAAATTGGAAAATATTATATCGGTGATTTTTCAAATTGGGCGTGAGTTGGTGCTCATCCATGAATTCAAAATCGTACTATATCCATTGATGAGGGACAGCGACAACTTTCCAAACCCCAGGAAGAGCACCCTGACGCTAAACAAGTAACAGATGATGAGGTGAGTGAATAAAAATTTGAAATATCATTGTCTTCAAACAGCTAATACTCCCGGAGGTACAGAACAGAGGTGGGCACTTCCGCTCTTTAGTCCGCTAGTCCGCTCCGAGCGGACTACCAGAATAGGTGCGGACTAGCGGAGGTGCGGAGTCGTCTGGAAATTAGCGGACTTGCAGGTGCGGATCAAAAAAAGTTTCCGCTCTTTTGTTCCGCACCTTTTTAAAAAATGAAAATATAGTTTACTTATTAAGAATTCTTATTGGTTATAATAAAGAAATAATAAATTTTTATTTTAAGTTTATAACTAATTATACTTTTAGTCTAAGACTTATTATTTTTTAATTATTAAACTTCCAAAAATAATCTCAACCTTCTTAAAGGTACCATATATAATAAATAACATTTAAATTGATTTTATAGACTGAATGGCTATTACCCTCATCTATAACTTTAATTAATTATATTATTACGGCCAAACTAAAGAAGTTACCCGCATCATATCTCAAAAACTAAGATAGGTACAAGAAACTGATAACATATATGAATCAGCGTATGATTTTTTATGCGTGAAAATTAAAAAAAATTTTTTTTTATTTTTTTTTTAATTTTTTTTTATATCTCCAGATAACTTACAGATAGGTAGAACCTAGAATAACTATAACATATATGGAATAGCGTGTGAAATGTGTATGATATAAATAAGGAAAAAATTTTTTTTATACCATAACATACTTTGAATCAGTTACTCGAATTTTTACGTGGCGGTGGCTCATGAGCAAACCGACGTGGAGCAGAGGGGGGGACGAAAGTCCCGCCCCGTCGTCGCCCGGGAGGTCCTGAGGAACCCGACTCTTTGACATCTTTTGCGGTTTACACCAAGCTGGGGTATTCCTGTTAAGCTTAAAATTAAACAAAAAAAACAATATATTTTTTACCATTTTTTTCATATACTAATATTCATACGCTGATTCTAATTTTGGTTATATAGTTTTCTTGTACCTATTCTTATTTTTGGAGATATATAAAAAATAAAATAAAAAAATAAAAAAAAATTTTTCTGTTTTACAATTATCATAAACACAAAACATTCCTTTGAGCTTATTCGATAATGTAGCTTATCTAGTTTTCTTAAATTAAACAATTGTGAGTTATTCGAGATAGATTCGAGGTAACTTCTTTAGTTTCACACTATTAATATACTATTAATAACTAGGTTACAATATTAGTAAATCAAATTCGTGTTGTGAAACCAATAGTATATTATGTAGTGTATGATATGTAGTTAGTGTGATATGTATGTATATTATATACTATATTAACTTAATAAGTATATATATATGATTTACATGTTGAGATAATAAAATATACTCATAATATATTAATCATATATATATATATTATATTAATATATAATATATATATATGTAAATTATTATAAATTAAGAAATGGTTACTAATATAGAAAAATATATGGTTTGTAAATTTACTGATTAGCAACACACACACAACACACACCACACACATATATAGTATGAAGTATATATAAATAGGTGACTATAGATATACGTATATATATATATTATATAATTATAGTATTATGTATATAATATATATATATATATATATAGTATAGTTTTCATATGTCGTGTAGTCTCACCTCCATTATCCAAGCGGGAAGGAAGGTGCTTATTGGAGTGTGCCCCCTAAAAATCAAATTATGGTTTTTATTTATAAATATAATTTGTTTTATATGATTATAAGATTCAATCATCATGAAAAAAATTATAATAGGTTCCTTCTTATGTTTTTTTACTGTTAAAAATCTGATAATAATTATATGAGTAGAAAGATGAATAGTATATATACTTTTAAAGAATGAAATTAAATATATAGTTATATATAGTGATTATATTATATATTATATTATATATTATTACTACATTAATTATTACTAAGATAGTTGGATGCAAGCATGATGGTCATTTTTTTTCGTGCATGCCGCGGTTATCGGATGTTATGTATATATATATATGTCATATATATATATAATAAATCACTCATATCATAATATAATGATATATATATATATATATTATATAATATATTACATATATATATATATATAATATATATATATATATATATATATATATATATTCATAGTGTTTAGCACAATCTATTAATATAATTGTGTACCAGGGTACGGGAACTGGACCCAACTCAAATGCACACCACCAATCTACTTCTCAACACCTTCGCCTTAATTGGAATTACAATGGATTATCATTACTTTTCATCAGTATTGAAATTCAAATATCGGAAGGTTGGGCTTGAGAGACATCAATTGTTTCTTCTGAGAGCCAGCATTGATAAATACTCTTGAATTAGAACATAAGTTGGAGGACAGGCTTGCAAGTTTTCTTTGCAAGTTTACTCAGCGTGGGTAAACATTTTGCACTCACCAAGTACAGCGATAACTTCGCAAACATTTGCACATTTAATCTTTTCTTGTGATAGTTTTTTCAATCATTTGCAGCTACATCTTTTTGTAATGCGTGTGTTTTTCATCACTACTGACTGTAGAAATTCTTCAGTGGATCTGTTATGATTTATTTGTAGAAGGTGCTGGGTTCTGTAGATTTCTCTTTTTGTTTCCTTTTAATGGGTGGCGAATTAATAGACTGTTCGGATTGATTTTTTCAACTGCAACAACAAAGTGACCATTTAACTGCTCTAATATTGGTTACAAAAAACTTGCCTTTATAACGGGGATCTAAGTACAGTTGCAATGGTATAAAGGTCATTAATTTCCACAGACAAAAGCGCTTTTCTAGCTCTAGTTTATTACATCCTTTTATTCTTTTTAAACTGTCCATCATTTCATTTGAAGATGGTCAAAATGCTTCCTGTATAGAAGTTGAAAGATTAATGCGTATTACATCGGAGACAGAGGCTGTAGATGCGCTGATTTATTTGGTAGTTTCTTCAATTGTTTCAATATCTTATGCTGTGTGATATGATGTCATTTTCACATTAAAATAAGAATGTTAACTTTGGAATAGCGAACTGGCGTACGAAGCAAGAAGTTATTTTGAGCAATACTTATTTCCATCATATATGAAGTGTCTATTCCAGCGAGTTGGGAATGTCTTCGATAACATTAAGATATGGAAATATCAAGCCGTTTTTTATATTTAATAACTATTTTCATTTCTTTTTCAAATTCATTTTTATGTATTTTAATTTATAAATTATTATTAATCTCGACAATACACATCCGCGCAACATCCGCAGAAGTAGTATGTACGGGATATTGGACACCGCTTATATTGATGAGGATATGCGATGCGGATGTACATGCATCACTAATATATATATTATCTATATTATATATATATATATAATATTATATATATATATATATGTTATTATATATATATATATTATATATATATAAATATTATATTATACTACTCACTATATATAAATCTAAATCTATATTCACTAATACACAATAACCTACTAATGTGATACATTAAAAGATTACATCGACTCTTGCAGGTAGTCGAGGCTTTTCTATGGATTCTCAGTATACTAAAGTCTTGAATAGACGCTCTTATGGGTGGACAGGTGGTCAAAATATTCAGAAGCCTAGGTCACAGAATGATTTCGGTATAGAGATCTTAAATTAGCATGGACTGCTGAAGTGAACTAACACCAGTACTCGCCTCTCACCAAGGACATCTTTCCCTTTCAGCATAGGCAGAAATTAGACGAACCCAGTTCATCAAAAATAAATATCGTCACCTCTTCCTCAGTCTGTCGGACTGAGTAGAGCGAATAATCTAAATATTGAGTTGAGTAATTTTGAGGGCAAAGAGGTCAAAAACTGCTTTTTAATTTTGAGCACCTACTCTTTTTGAAAATATATATCTCTTGTCCTTTGAAGAGACATTGAGGAGTTACGACGAAAAATAGATTTTGTAATATTCCTATATGTGAGTGAGTGAGTATTAATATAAATAAATTCTTTTGTAAGGATATATACTAGTTTAGTATTTAATATTAAAATCCTTTTGTGAAGTCGCACATTATATAAACAGGAGATCTGTGCTGCGCAATGTCGATCTGTGTCTCATATATGTACTGAGGATTTTGAGTGGTTCCTGAATAAGGTGTCAGGTGATAGGAAGTCGTAGCGGACTACGTTTTTTCATGAGGAGGTGCGGAAAGGTGCGCTAGCGGACTCCACACTAATAAGTGAGTAGCGGGTTGCACACCTCTGAGAGGTACATATAGGGTCTCGAAACCAACAGTCGGGGATGAAAGTGCTGTGTCAGTGTGCAATCTAAAAAAATGCTTAAACTAAACAATGAGTATTTAAGCAGGCAGGATACTTTTTCATTATGTATTTATTTCAATACACAGTTTTAATAGATTCACACAAATACTTCTTTTATATATATTTAATCTCCTCTATGCTGAGTGCTTATAAGCTCTCTCTCTCTCTCTCTCTCTCTCTCTCTCTCTCTCTCTCTCTCTCTCTCTCTCTCTCTCTCTCTTCTCACATCTTTCTCTCATAATATATAAATTACACACAGCACCACACACACACACACACCTCACACTCACACACACACACATATAATGTGTTCTTATGATATATTATATATATATACTATAAGTATATATATATATATATATATATATAACTATATATATTATATATAATATATATATATAAATATATATATTATATATATTATATATATATAATATTATATATATATATATATATATAGCGTAGATAATATTATATACTATAATAATATATATATCACTATATATAATAATAATAAACGTCTTTCTGTTTAATTTGATTTTGTTTTGTTTGTTTTATTTAGCGTGTAGCGCGAGGTCCAGGATTCGTCTTTGGAGAAGGCTTATTCCTGACAACACTAAATGAGAAGAAAAGGATTCAAGTATAACACGAGATGTAATTTTTGATATAATAAAATAAATACTCATTATAGTTTATGTAAATCCTATTGTATCTATTACCAATATAGTATATTAATCTATTAAGTAACTTTGTCCTAAATATCATACATATAACCTATTATACCCTATTATAGAATATAATAACTTATCAATAATATTCTTATTTATGTACAACTATTAAATTTTTCCGAAAATATTCACCATACAATTTAATGTCAGAATTATACAATTTACGGAACTTATCCAAATTGGTCCGAAATTAGTTTCCTTGATCGTGAAATTTCCTTTTGGACAATCACTACAGTAATATTTATTTCCCTTACCGAGCATCAACAGCTCGTTATGCTCTAAAAGAATCGACTCAGACCCAACAGCACGACAAATTTGTAATTTCCAGATGAGTGATGGGATAAGAGCAAACGCGCCAGTCGTCACGGTCCACGATCATCCCACACTTCCCTGTTTGATTTAAGCCTAAAGGGGCTAACTTAGCTACACGATTGTCCTTTGGATAGTGCTCCGCAAATACGGTACACCCCGAGATACTGTGGTTTGAAATTCCACCATTGCTGTGATCTGGTATCAAAAATCCAAAATTCACCTTTTACATTCGTTTGGTTGATCTTTTAGATCGAATAATTTATTTCCTAAATTTTAAATGCTAAATTTTCTAATTTTTTAACTCTTTACAGAAAGACAATCTATTTATTTTATAAAATTATTAAACTAATTTCAGCTCTGAATTTAGTTGGTTCGTCCTACATTACCTCGCTTTCCAAGTTGGGAAAGCCATCTTAAAAAGAACAAAAATAGCTCCACACTCCAGAAGGAAAACAAACCTCTTAATTTCCGATGGCAGGCTCGTCTTCTCCGCCCTTCTCTCATACTCCAATACTCTACTTTTGGACATTCGTATATCTGGAGCTGACCTCTAGATGCTTGTCATTGGTACGTGGTACCCATTTCTACTCCTTGTGATCCACTCTGTTCCTCCGATTGCGTCCTCTAAACGAGGGCGTAGTACATGTTTCATGGCGATCTTCTCACCACAATCATACCCATAATTTTCGTGCTCTGCCTGAATTGATCCTATGGAGCGGTATATGAGAAGGAACGTGTGATATAGACATTAATGTAATTACTTGACATATATTACATACCTCCAACTGGTTCTGGTAGTTTTCATTTTATTAAGAGATTGTCATCCATCTTCACTGTGGCTTCTTGTATTTTATCGTAGTTCCACAAATACGTCGTATATAGACTTTGGTATATTTGTGCCAGAATCCTCTAGACTGGTTCACTTTACAAAAACGTTTGCTTATTCCATGCTTTCTATGCATTGTGACTTTTCTTTCTACTTTTTTTAACGGCGCTGCCATACGAGACGTAAAGCCGGTCGTTTATTGCGAGTGCCGTTGTGTAGTGTATATTAATTCAATTTCATAACATTTTTAATGAGACTGCCACACCGAACCTAAAATACGCCACGACGCTATGCTTAACGACTCGGTCATTTTGAATGTCCTACTGCCCCCGCTCGCAATCAACGAGCAACTTTGCGTTAGGGCTGGGGGTCCCTTAACAAACTATCATGTTTTAAAGAATTTTATTGAAATATTTACTTTTTAGATTATTCAGATTTAGCTATTATATATATTTAAAGTTTCTTAAGTAAATGTTGCCAGCTTATATCACTCCACTATTTGTAGTACACCGCACCTTATAAAGATAAAACAAGTCGTCAAAAATGGTATCGTCTGCATTTAATCCTTATGGATCTACCGTGTTAGAGCGTAACATCCAGTTCCATTCCCTGTTACATAGATCTAGGACGGACGTTAGAGAGATAGTTTATAGGCCAACACGTAAGATTCTGCCGCAATCAATGCCATCCTGTACAACTACTGCTGATAGCTCTTTATACCCATACCAGGTACGGATCCTGATTTTTACGACTGAGTTACATTTATAGAGCAACACTCCAATAAACGTGTAATACCACGCCGTAAGTTTGACATATTGTCCATTGTGCAAAAACATATCCCAACGAAAAAGTTACAACCTTTTCCTGTATTAAACTTACAATGGATTCCGAGTCCAGAAATGCACACTTGCGTGACTTATCGAATTTCGACTCCTGCATTGGTAACCCTTTTAATTTGTGGTTACCATCTATTTGTGAAATATAACTCTTATCTTTCATCATTAAATTTGTATCCAATTCTTCACCTGGAATACACTGTGCTAGATTACCTTCAAGATTACCACGTGTTTCATCTTCAGGATCCTCTTTTTTTCCTCTTCCCTGCTGTGGATCTGTCGGGGATAGAAGTTCTTCAACCATGATGTTTGTGCTATCCGTTACACAATACACGCTTGTTGTTACAGTTTCTATTCTTCGATTCTTTTCCGTCCACTGGGGTGATAGACCAGGTACTTAAAACGTGTTAATTTTATTCGTATTCTTTTCTTCAGGGTCAAGCAACTGACCATCCTGAACTAACCGGGAATCTTGTTTGACACACTAAGCATTGAGTACTTATGAGCTCAACAATCTATCCGGTTGATAGGCGGAAGACAGTTTCTTTCCCGAAACTCGTTTGTGTATTCCCTGCTTCTTTTTCCATTCTCTATTTCTCCTCTTTAAGGACAATTATCCCCAGTAGCCAATCTATCGTTCACATAAGAAACTTTCTTTCAAAGGATCTTGCTTCCTACTGCTGCTTGTCTCTATGTGTCCTGCGTCTGTAGTTGTTCGAGGAACCAACTACTCTCCTTGATTCTGAAGCTTCATTCAGGCTACCGAGTGCATTCTTTAAGCACATCCGTAAATAACTCCAATCTCAATACTGGATGCGTTTCATATTGTCCTACATTTGGTTGGAATGATAAACTTTGGGTCTTTCATTTCATATGCTACCTCTATTTTGTTTCTTCTTGAATATAGAATCTTGCTGGTAACAACTCCAATGGTTTACCATATCGCACCTTATCTGCATACGTTTTTTTCCTTTCATCTCCCTCATGTTTGTAGGGTTGCCATATTGGATTGCTCGTACCTCGATCCTCTTCACAATGATCCATTCATTTATCCTCATCTGTGCCGAGTTTCATATAATGGTCCTTCAGCGGGACCTAGCACTTTTCTTTTTCCACTGTCCACATCATCTCGCCTCATTCTCATTTGAACTCCTAGTATTCCTTTTGGCAAGCAATTCAAAATTGTTTTTTTAACACTTGCTTGTCCTTATCCTCTTCTTTGGTAGCTGCTTCATATGTCGTTTGCACCCTGAGTGCAAATTCTGCTAACTTTTCATGCTTCCTTATCTCCATTCTCCAGAACTCCTTCTGCAAATCTATTTGTTCGCTCTCTTTTTCTTCCTTGCACCAACTCTTTAACCTGGCTTTAATGGTATTATAATCTTATTTTAGCCTAATAGAATACTATAATACGTTCTCAAAACTGGCCCTCCAAAAAAATTTCTTAGCTTCTACTACACAACGGTTCTTATCCTTTCTAATTGTTCTTTGCATACTTTCGAATCCTCCTAGAAAGGCATCGAAATTACTGTACTTTCTCTTTACCATACTTTAGGGGTTTTACGCGCATTACTATTATGCAACGCTACTAAAATTATTTCATAACCTCTATCATCTTCTCCTGATAATCATTAATACGAAAATCTGCTCTGACTGCTTCCGTGATGTTCACTGCCTGATTCCTCTAGTTCTACAAGTTTCTTCAACCACTTTTTTTTCCTCCCTTGTCTGGTTCACTTTCGGCTTTCTGATTCTTGTTCTTCTGTTGTGAACTATTTTCTAGCTGAGTATACCTTCTTGCTTGCCTTCTCTTGCTGTTTCTCCACTCCTTTTAGATTGTTCTTTTTATCGTGTTTAAGCTTTGTGCAGAGTACGTTTCGTCATAATGGTCACTCATGCTTATCACTAAGCCACTCTCGCTCATCTAGATATGCAATCGATAGTCGCCTTCTATTTCCTATGCACTCCTTCTCTCTCTATACATCTTCTGTTTGTTGCAGTTGTCCACCAGTTTTGAACGAGCTGTGCTCAATTCAGGACCTACCCTCAAGTTGTTTGTTCTGGCTATCGTCAGCTTCTTTTTACACTGTCTACAGACAGTACGCTTCTACTACTGCCTCTTTCGTTGGTTCTCCTTCACCTCCTCG
>JABUQX010075508.1:0-17500 GCA_015478945.1 Trachelipus rathkii
CGAGAAGGATAATGGATTTAGTTTATTTTTATTTAAGCTGGTAGGACAAGAATGAAAGGTGACATTAATATATTAGTGAATAGATGTGGTATTTATTCTGAGTTAGGGTAAACATATTAGGTTTGTGGGTTGTGGGCTGACATCACTCAATAGTAGGGATTATTATTTAAATAATTGTCTTTAGCGGTGTGTATTGTGATAATATTAAACCATTAAGGTGGAATTTTTTATTTATATATTTTATAGTCATTTTCAAATACTTCATGGTTTACGGCCCTTTTATTAATGGTACTGGGGTATTATTTTAGTACTTAATAGAGGAAGTAGGAAATTGGATAATTAAAGAGCCTTTCCTTTAAGACTTATATTATTTTATAGTCGTCTCAAATGTTATTTATATTATTACTTAAATATTTACTGATATTTATTTATAATTCCTATTTTCGGTGGTAATTTGTTTTATTAACGACACTAGATTATCAGTTATCCGCAATCTGGTTTTTCTGAGAGGGCAAAAAGATTAAAAAGAAAAGGAAGATCATATATATTATAATATTTTAATATATATATTATATATATATTATAGTATATATATATATATATATATATATATATATAATTATTAATATATTAAATATTTATATATATAATATATATATTATTATATATATATTATATTATTATATATTTATATATTATATTAGTATATATATAATTATATATATATTATATTATATATTATATATATTAATATATTATTATATATATAATTTATTATATTATATATTTATATATTATTTTTATTTATAATAATTATTATAAAAGATTGTTAGTATTGAATGGGGGTGATTAGATTGATAAGATATATATCACTTTAACACTCTCATTGCCACAATAAATGTGCTTGACATTTACTGGAACTTGACAGAACAAAATATGTTTGTGTATGCGGCAGAGGCACAGCTGCCGTTAGGTAAATCCAAATCGAACTAAACACCAATTTTCTATTCCATAGGATTCTCAAAACCTGTATTTGGTTTAACAGTTATATCACCGGCCTCCTGTTAAGTGAGGCTAATCGGGGCTTTGATCGCAATATTTGCAGTGCAACGTCATAACTTGTAACACACTCACTCACAACTATCCTTTTGAGACCCTTCAAGTGGAACAACGGGTTTGACCGTGGTGTCTTTGCTCTTATGTGAAAACAGTATCATAGTCGATTATTTTATCCTTAATACTGTTTTTTCTCTATATCAGTACGAATGTACACCTATTCTTGTGTATCATACATTCTTATGCAATCTGGATAACTCACGTCTTTAAGACTTTAAGCAATAGCTATCTGGAATTATTACAGAATTAAATTGAAAAGATAAAACACGTTTGGAAATAACCTCTAAGGAAATAACACTAGGTATAAATTATTTTTATGAAAATAGTATATTATACATTAATAAAAAAATAAATAAGAAACACAGATTACATGTAGTCTTTACAAATCTTAAGATATAATTTATAAAATAGTCCAGTGAACATAGTATCATCAGAATGTAACTCGTGGGTATTCGCTCTACATGACGCACATGCAGCATTATTAGAATCTTCATTTACTTTATATATAATATCAGGATTTTAATTATTTAATATATCACTTTAATAAAAATAATTTTTATATATTATATATATTGATAATAATTTAATAATATAATTATAATAATAATATATTAATATAAAATAATATAAATAACAATTATTAAAATATAATTATAATTATTGCTATTCAATATATTATATATATATATATATATACTTCAAAACTATCTACAGGTTTATATAAATCCATGAACATGTAGTCGGATGTCCGTAGGTATCCGTTTACATGCGCACCGCAAATATAGAAACGCAAAATACTAAACTACCAAGTATTATATATATATATTATATATATAATATATGATATATATATATATATATATATATATATATATATATATATATATATATATTATATAATATATATATATATAGTATATATAAATTATATAAATATAAAATCTTGTTAAATATTATGCTCTTAAAAAAAATAAATCAAATATCAACACTAAAATGCTTTACCAATATATTTATATAAATCTTTTATATAAATAAATATAATATAAATATATTATATATATATATATATATATATATATATATATATATATATATATATATTTATTTATAATATTTTCTTATAAAATAATATGCAATAGTATATATATATATATATATTATATATATTGATGTTCATAATATATATAAATAAGCAGAATAAATTAACAAAAATATATGGACAGATTGACTTTGCAAAAGATATAAAATATTTACTTGTAAAATTAAATGTTTTTAGAAATTACTTAAAACATCGATTTGTCAGTGTGACAAATGAATGCAAAACCAGCTGATCAATTACAGCTGATGTCTTAAAGCAAAGAGTTGCCAACTAGTAATAAAACAAATCTTAATTTCAAATAAATAAAATGTGACTTTGCAATTTTACGTGTATAAAACAATAAAATTTTAATCGTTAAACACTTTATATTTGTTAACACAAAAGAATCTTTACCATATTAAAATAAATACACTTCAATGATAAATACCCTTACCTGCTAGTGATATATGGTAACACCGCAGACACAATGCATTTGCAAATCGCATTCACAGACGATGCTTTTAAAATAGCAATGCGAAATTACAAATAAACACAATTATATTTAAACACAGATTAAAACACCATTAGCTTTACAAGAAAATAAGCCACGATATTTCCACATTGAAAATTAAAACACCATTTTACATTTAAAAACATTACTACAATTACTTTACAAAAATATAAAATAAGACACTCCACTATACAAGAATATGCACACTAAAAAAATAATAAAATTGATCAGACAAGGCGACAAGCGCATACCAACTGTAAGCACTTTGATTAACAACGAATGAAAGCAAAAAGATATCAAATATTCATAATTTTACTATTTATACAAATCTTCGTCAATCAGTTTACGCTTAACCATCCAATCACAATTCCTAAAATAATTAATAAAATGATGTATCCACTTATTAGTTATTTTAGAAAAACAAATGTATACTAAACATTTAGCAAGACCGAAAATTGGTATTTCTGTACAATTGAACTTCGTTCACAAGAAATCACAATTTTCTTCTAAAATCGAAACATAAAAGCCAAATGCATTTATACATTGTGAGCTTCACATTATATAAAATCATTAAATATTATTCATACACATTTATCTATATATACAAAACAATTACATAATAATAAATGCGTAGTATCCTTATAACAGTTTAAAAATATAAATAATAATAATAATAATAATAATAATAATAGTATTATTATTATTATCACAGTTTTGTGAATGACAACCAATCAAAACTTAGCTTTTCAAAAGTAAGTCTCGAGAAACCAGTTTTCATTGGCTGTCATTTACTCATGAATTACAACCATATTTACAAAATTTTCGACGAGCCGCTACAATCATACAACGTAAATATAGACAAATGAAAGAGATATTGCAATGGCAATGTTGGCCATTACTTTACAATACATAAATGAAGCAATGTTATATATTACGTGTATAATTGCATTACATCTTTGGCCCACCCTTTGAAGCAAATTGGTACATTTTGCTTTATGTACACGTGATTAAAACATTGGTCTCATTTACTCAGTGCTCCTTCTTCTGTAGAGACTTCTGATAATGGACCAGATGTGTTGTCGGCATATGATCTGCTTAAATGGTCATTGACGACATTATCTCACCCACTAATGTGGATTAGGGCAAACTTGAATTTTCCTTCGAAGAACAGTCACAAGAGTAGTCGGGTGTTTGCGCCGGGTCACAAAATATTTAAATCTATTTTCAACAAAATAATCAGCTTCGTTTCTTTCATCTTTTATTTTCGTTGTGACCATCTTTGCTGGCATTTTCCTTTGACATACAACTACTAGTATTCTTCTTACACCCTTTCCTCCAGACCTACACCCTCTTCTTTCTTCGTTATCTCCTTTTCTCTCTAACTTCTTCCATAGTATCACACATTTCTTTGTGTTTCTGTGTCTCTTTTGACACTCTTCTCCCTTTCTGCCAACTTCTCTCATCTTCCTTGCAAACAATAGTTTCACCATGCGGTGACTCTTCATGTGAGACTTCTCATCATCATCACACTCCTCACTTCTACAATCAGTTTCACATCTTTCCTTTTCTCCTGACATGCTTCCTTTACTCCTCCTGCAGTGTGTTCTCTTACCCTCTCTGCACATAACTTCTTTTATTATCCAAACCTTTTCCATACTGCCGATGTCTTCTCTAACTACCTCGTTTTCAAACCTTGCATTGTGCCGTTTAACAACATTGACCGACTGTACCACTTTTCCATGGCAGTCTCGGCGTCTCATCTTCACTTCTTTTATCGAAGTATTATTGCACAATGCCTTTTCCTCCTCACTGAACAGTTCAGCGAGCCTTGCTCTTCCCTTGTTCCCAACTTTTAATCCTGAACGCATTGAATTCTGACTGCCCCAGTAATAATACTGAGGATGACTCTTCAACTTCTCCCTGCGTTCCGGCATACCGTCGCAAACTTCCTTTACACTACACTCTTTAACTTCCTCTCTTTGAGACATCGCATCTTTCTGTTTACTTTTAAAAGTCTTCCGCTCGTTAATCAGTTCTTGAACTTCATCACCATGGGTTACATCCCCTTCACCCACAGCTACAACATCCTTCTCTCTAGAACTTTGCGTGTGACTGTCTATGTCACCTCTCACCATCTCATCATCTTCATCCGCACGATCTGTTTCATCAGACCACTTCGTGCTCTCTACCATCGATGTCTCCTGAACATCTATCATTCTCGTGTCTTCTTCAACATCTATTAATAGATCTTTAGGGACTTCAACTTCATCTTTTCCTGTAACGTTCTCATTTTCAGGTGAACATTTGCACCCAGTCATCACATTTAGTGATGGTTCCATGGTTGGCGCGACATCTTTATTATAACTGATGTCAAACGATTGTGGCACTGACGGTTTCCCTCTGTAAGACTCACTCATCTCCAAACTTGCCATTCCAAATTTATGATTGGTTTGGTTAGGTTCTTCTTGTGAACCTTCTTCAGCGCTCTCAGCGATGGGGACCAGCATACTTCTATTGTTATGCCCGACCTCTACTTTACGAGGCCCTCGACACACGGTCGACTCCCAAGCGAGATTAGGCTGACTTAAGGGCAATGCTCCTTTCACATTCCCGATTACCAAATCATATACAACCTCCGGCAATACTGCCGCGGTTGTTCTCCCTACGTAATAAGGGGTATCCACATCAATATTTGCAAGCGGAGCTTCGATCACCGTACCGTCCAACAAACGTATTTTCATGTTGTTTCCAACATAACACCTTTTCGGCACAAACTTTTCCCGCACAACCACTACGTTACATCCAGTATCTCGGAGGGTTTTGACTTTAAAGCCATTCACCGTCCCATACGTTACAGGTAGGTGTGACGTTTCGTCATTTTTCACCTTCATTATCTCATTCAGGAGCTTCGGCTCTTCACCTGAGTAGTTCAGGGCTTCGTTGCCGTTATCAGAGACTCCGGACGCTCCCGTGCTCTTTGTTTCTTCTTTTTGTCTTCCTGAATTATTTTGTCCCCTAGTACTATTGTTGAAATAAGGAGGGGCTCGACAATCCCTTGAGAGATGCCCTCTCCTTTGACACTTAAAGCACGTGGGCACTTCTCTCGGCTCACTGCTACTGCGACGATAGTTCTGTCTGTCGCCGCTCCCACCTCCGATCCTGCTTTCATTGTTAGTTGCTCTCGATGCATGTTGGTTGCTACTTTTCTGATTACCATTCGTAGAGTAACCATTGCCTTTTGATCTAAAATTATTATTATTATGTGTGCTTTTCTCAACGTGATTGTGATTTCGCGTGTGACTATTAGCTGTGAACCTCAAACGATGTGCTTCCATGTATCCTTCAGAACAAGTTATTATCTCTTCTGGTGCTTTCTTCTTCGACTCCCTTAAATAGGTTGCGAGTTCTTTTGGAACCGTATTCAAATACTTATCCACCGAGAAAAATTCGATAATATCATCAGGTGTCAGTGTTACATTCGCTGCTGTTAACCACTTTTTAAGAGCTTCAATAATTCTCTGTAAATAAACTCTAGGATTATCATCTTCCGTAGGAGTTATAGTTTTATACTTTGTACAGTACCCACTTTCCGTGAGCCCATATCTCTCCAATAAAGCACTTTTCAGACTTTCATAGCTCTTTAGTTCTTCAACAGTCATCTTATTATATACACTGACAGCTTTGCTTGTTAGGAAACCTCCTAAAATTGTCGCTCGCTTTTCCATAGGGATATCGTTTGCTTCTGCTTGCTTCTCAAACATTAACAGATATTCTTCAATATCGGTTTTCTTTTCGTCGAAGAAAGGAAGCTTCAACTTCGGATACTTACTAGCATGGGAAGCATTATGGCTGCTCTGAGCATTCTGTGATGCTATCACTGCGTCATGTTGACGCTGTTTTTCTTCAGCATCAAGCTTCATCTGAAGCATTCTTTCTTCTGCATCTCTTGCATCTTTTTCCGCCTCTAACTTAACTCTTTGCGCTTCTGCTTCAAGCTTGGCTTTCTCTCTTTCGTCTTCCAGCGCTAACTTCTTCTCCTCTAAAGCCGCAGCTAACTTTTTCTCTTCTAAAGCTAACTTTTCTCTCTCCAAATCAGCAGCTACTTTTTGTTGTTCGAGCGCAGCTTCTTGAGCCGCTCGGTCTTTTAGTAAGGCAGTGATTTCCTTCACACCTAAACCTCCCGACTTCCACATCTCCATAAGCGCAACATCAGGTGTAGCCATAGTTATATTTGTTATATACAAAACAAATTACAAAATATATCGTTCACTAACAGAGTCACTTTTAACGCACGAATCACAATCCCGTTTTCTACCGAAATTTTCGAAATTTAGCTTTCACTGATAGCTCTATGAAAACAAATTTCTAATCGCGAAATTACTAATGTGTATATATATATATATATATATACTATAATATATATATATATTAAATATATATATATATATAGGTATATATTATATATACTATTATATATATTATAATAATATATATATATGATATATATATAATATATATATAATATACTAGTTTATACACAATCTGCAATAAAATTTGACAAAATCTTACGGGGAACTAGTGTTTTACCTATAGAACTCAAACAGAGGAGAATTGTGAATTCTGGGAAACCACTATTTCGCTCCGCTTAATTTTGCAAACTTTAACGCCTATCTAAACAATATTAATAAATATATATATATATATTTTTATATATATATATATTTATAAGAGCATAATATATAAATTACCAAAATTATTCCAGTGTTTCACTATTTCCAAACGATAAATATTGGTGCAATAACAGTTTGTTATCACCACCAATACGCAAAGAAAAATTAAATACTTTTAACTTCAACAAAGCAAATAGTCCAACCGACTATATTGACAGTTAAAAAAAAACAATACAATATCAACTTATATCATATATCAACAACTGAGATATAAGTTACAACACTTGAACATTAGTTCTGGCACAGGTTTTAACAAACGACTGTACTAACTTGAGCTTAAATATTCAATAAAATAGCAAAAGTAACTTTACTACAAGCACTTCACTGATAAGAAGTAATGACTGAAAAGTTATAATATAAGATTCCCAGACAGGTATACCCAAATTTATTAATGTATTCCTGGATAGGTATACTTATACTCGTTTATTAAATAAGATCTCGGACAGGCATTCCCAAATTTATTAATGTAGGGTGATTGGTTAAAAAGATATTAAATTATCTGTCATAACTTACTCTTCGAACTGATGAACAAATCCTTTGGCCAGGCCCCCGTGACAATCCAATCAACTAACACCTTATTAGATTCTCAAACCTGTATTGTAACAGTATCCAGGCCTCCTGTTAAGTGAGCTATCGGCCTGTGCAATATTGCAGTGCAACTCTATACTTACAACTCACCAACTTATCCTTTTAGAGACCCTTCAAGTGGAACAACGGTTTGACCGAGTTCTTTGTCTTATGTGAAAACAGTTCAGTCAATACTTTTCTTATCAGAGAATGAACCCTTCTTGTGATCAATCTTTCAATCACGAAAACCACGTCTTTAAGACTTAAAGCAATAGCTAATTGAATTATTGAATAAATGAAAAGTAAAACACGTTTGGAAATACTCAAGAAAACCACTGGGATAATTTTAGAAATATTTTTAATAAAAAAAATAAATAAAAATGTACTGGTCTTACAAACTAGATTTTATAAGTCCATGAACATGTATCCGAATGTCCGTGGGGTATTCGCATACATGCGCACTGCACATATAGAATCTTCAGTACTATATATCAGTTATATTTATATATATATATATATACTATATATATATATATATATATATATATATATATATAATATATATATATATATAATATATATATATATATTATATATATATATATATATATATCATATATAAATATTATATATATTATATATAATATTACTTCAAAACTAATCTAACCTGGTTTTATATTCCATGTACATTATCCGGATGTACACGTGACTTTTTACTTCCCAAACATGCTCAGCCCCATCTACAAGTATATATATATATATATATTATATAATATATATATATATATATATATATATATATATTATATATATATATTATATATTATATATATATATTTATAGTAAACAAATATTAAATATTGTTAAATATTATGCTCTAAAAAAAAATCAAAATATCAAACACTAAATGCTTTACATATATTTATATAAATCTTTGCCCATAAATATATATATATAAAAAATATATATATATTGATGTTCAATAATATATTATAATAAGGTAGAATAAACTTAACAAAATAAAGACAGATTGCTTTGCAAAAGATATAAAATATTTACTTGTAAATTAAATGTTTTTAGAAATTACTTAAAACATCGATTTGTCAGTGTGAACAAATGAATGCAAAAACCAGCTGATCAAATAACAGCTGATGTCTTAAAGCAAAGAGTTGCCAACTAGTAATAAAACAAATCTTAATTTCAAATAAATAAAATGTGATTTTGGCAATTTTTCGTGTATAAAACAATAAAATTTTAATCGTTAAACACTTTATATTTGTTAACACAAAAGAATCTTTACCATATTAAGATAAATACACTTCAATGATAAATACCCTTACCTGCTAGTGATATATGGTAACACCGCAGACACAATGCATTTGCAAATCGCATTCACAGACGATGCTTTTAAAATAGCAATGCGAAATTACAAATAAACACAATTATATTTAAAACACAGATTAAAACACCATTAGCTTTACAAGAAAAATAAGCCACGATATTTCCACATTGAAAATTACAACAACTTATTACATTTGAAAACATTACTACAATTACTTTACATAAAATATAAAATAAGACATTCCTCAATTACATGAATATGCACACTAAAAAATAATAAAATTGATCAGACAAGGCGACAAGCGCATACCAACTGTAAGCACTTTGATTAACAACGAATGAAAGCAAAAAGATATCAAATATTCATAATTTTACTATTTATACAAATCTTCGTCAATCAGTTTACGCTTAACCATCCAATCACAATTCCTAAAATAATTAATAAAATGATGTATCCACTTATTAGTTATTTTAGAAAAACAAATGTATATTAAACATTTAGCAAGACCGAAAATTGGTATTTCTGTACAATTGAACTTCGTCCACAAGAAATCACAATTTTCTTCTAAAATCGAAACATAAAAGCCAAATGCATTTATACATTGTGAGCTTCACATTATATAAATCATTAAATATTATTCATATACATTTATCTATATATACAAAACAATTTACATAATAATAAGTGCGTAGTGATCCTTATAACAGTTTAAATATATAAATAATAAATAATAATAATAAAGTATTTATAACATGGTAAAAACAGTTTTGTGAATGACAACCAATCAAAACTTAGCTTTTCAAAAGTAAGTCTCGAGAAACCAGTTTTCATTGGCTGTCATTTACTCATGAATTACAACCATATTTACAAAATTTTCGACGAGCCGCTACAATCATACAACGTAAATATAGACAAATGAAAGAGATATTGCAATGGCAATGTTGGCCATTACTTTACAATACATAAATGAAGCAATGTTATATATTACGTGTATAATTGCATTACATATATATATATATATATATATTATATATATATATATATATATATATATATATATATATATATATATATATATATATATATTATATATATATATTATAAAGTATATATATAGATATATAGAATATATATAATAATATAATATATATATAAATATTTTTTATATATAATATATATTATTATATATATATATTATATATATATATATATATATAATATATATATATATATATATATATATATAATAATAATATATATATATATATATATATATATTATTAGTATTATTATTGTGTTATAATATATATACAGAGGTGGGCACCGTTAATGAGAGAAAGTTAACGTCGTTAATTTTTAATCGTTAACAAAAAATATTAACGACGTTAATCATTAAAGCGTTTATCGGTAAAGAATGTAGCGGAAGTTAACGTTAATCGTTAACGTTAACCGTTTTCAAAATATGTAGGAATAGTAATAATTATTGTTAATTTTCTTTTATTATAATAATATCCCTAACAATATTAATAATAATGATATTAAGCTTATCAGACAAATTAATTAGGCTTTGACCTATAGCAGATGCTTTTGCCGCTTGCAGAAGAATACTTCCAAAGCGTAAATACCTTAATTAATACTCAATACCGGGTGTCCGTAAAAGAATTTCCCAGTTTCAATGCTTTATTATAACAGCATAATATACAATATCCATATCATATCATACATCAAAGTGAAGAGTAAGTTGCATAATTTCGAATATGCACTTGCGCCAGAACGAGTTCCTGATAGGTCAACATACGCGCATGCGCGCATTCAGATGTAGTCTTCTCTAGTGCGTGAGCCACATACTGACAATGACGAGTCCTGAGCGTAAAGCTTTCTGTGTTCTACAATTTGCTAAGTGTGAATCTGTAATTACGATTCAACGTGCGTTAGGAACCGACCGGGGCCCCGGCCCCGGCCCCGGCCCCGGCCCCGGCCCCGGCCCCGGCCCCGCCCCGCCCCCCCCCGCCCCGCCCCCCCCCCCCGGCCAAAAATAAGGAAAAACCGGGGTTTTCTACCGGGGGTTAACTGTAAATTTACACTAAGTGATAATAGAAGGTTAAATCAAACAAAATAAAAAATATAATTTTAATTCCATTACTCCTTTGTTATAAATTGATGCAAATATATAAAATAACCTAAATTATAATCAATTTTTTTTTTGGTATTTTGTGGAGGCCAAATTATAATTTTTCTGAGTTTTTAACATAAAAATATTCGAAATTTGATATATCAAACGAATTCGGAAAAGGAAATAAATATAATTGTTAAAATATTAATTGTATTTATTTTTTAAAAGTAATATCCTCAAGAAAATCAAATATTTTCCGAAATCTCTTTTCAAAATTATTTATTTATTGAATTTAATATATATATATAAATATATATAATATATATTATATATATATATATATATAAAATATATATATATATATTATTATATAATATATATATATATATATATATAGTATTATTATATATATATATATATATATATATATTAATATATATATATATATATTATTATATATATATAATATATAAGATATATATATAAAAATAAATTTAAAGAGTTCTCACTTCAACTCAAACTCTATTAATGTAAAGAACAAAGTAATTTAAAACCACTAAGAAATAAACAGGGGAATTAAAATTTCTTTAAAAAAATTAAGAAGTTTACGTTTCGAGACTTTAACTCAGTCTCCTCCTCAGAACTAACAATGAAAATAAATTTAATCTTAACAAAATTAATAAAAAATAAAAATTAAAAATACAAAGTAAAATTACATACAAGTAAAAGAACAAAAGGCGACAAAAAATTGATTCACTTTCCTTAAGATGATGTTCAGAATTTACAATTTACATCTATTATATCTGCGCGAAATGATGTTTTTTCTAAATTAAATAAGTGGCTGGCCTCTTTTCTCTCTCCCTTATTAGGCACAGTATCTTCCACACATATAAAAAATGCCAAGGACTTTATAGACAAAATAGGCAGATTCATTCCTTTTAATCATTGTTTAACTAGTTTTGACGTTACTAGTCTGTTTACCAATGTTCCTATTCCACAACTTTTGGAATTTTTGTCCAATTTTTTGTTACCTCATATGGTCCCTATTCCCATACCCAAATTTATTAATTGTTTACAAATTTGTATGTCCCAAAATGTATTTACTTTTCATAATAATTTTTATCGACAAATATTTGGTGCAAGTATGGGTGGTAGTTTGAGTCCTATCTTAGCCAATTTATATATGGAATATTTTGAAACCAGACTCCTTCCACAGGCCCCCCTATATTCTCAAGTAATTTCATGGAAAAGATATGTTGATGACGTCATTACCATAGTACCTACTTCTTTTCCATTTGATCGATTTTTATTACAAATTAATAATTTAACCCCAACTATCAAGTTTACCTATGAATTACAAGTTGATGGATGCATTCCTTTTTTAGACATTTTAATAATACAAACTGGAACTCTTTTATCATTTAAAGTTTATCGTAAACCCACACATACTAACCAATTGCTTCATTTTTTTCCTCTCATCCTCTCTACATTAAAAATAATATTATTTTTAATATGTTTTTAAGATCTTTCAACTACTGTGATCCTGAAAATCTTAAACAAGAAATTGATTATATCTTTCGAACTTTCGAAAAATTAGCCTATCCCCATTTTTTAATTTATCGAAAATATAAACATGCTTACTCTAGTTTTTTGGGGTTGAGGGAACACAATCCCTACATATCTGAAAATATTAAAGTCATCCCTTTTTCACCTCAACTTCTTGACATCAAGTTTATGCTTAATCGTTTATTTGATATAAAAATTGTTTTTAGTTTTCCTGATACTCTTTCACAAATTTTAATTAAAAATAATACTTCTAAATTAGAAGTGGCTGGTGGAGTTTATAAGATTCCTTGTTTCTCATGTGCGAACTCTTATTTTGGTGAAACTTTAAAGACCCTCAAAGTTAGATTAGATCAACATAAAGGTGAAGTTAGAAGAGGGAACGAGAGTAATGCCATTTTTAGGCATTTATCTCAAAATGATCATATCGTCAATTGGGAAGGCGCAACTTTTTTATTTAAATCTACAGATAAAAATCTAAATCAATTACTGGAATCTTTTTTCATTTCTACTAAGTGTAATTTCAATATATCTGAGGGATTTTTTAATTTTGATCAAATTACAAGAAGATACCTATCTGAAAAAACTAAATTCTTAACATCATAAAGAAAGTGAATCAATTTTTTGTCGCCTTTTGTTCTTTTACTTGTATATAATTTTACTTTTTATTTTTAGTTTTTATTAATTTTGTTAAAATTAAATTTATTTTCATTGTTAGTTCTGAGGAGGAGACTGCGTTAAAGTCTCGAAATGTAAACTTCTTAATTTTTTTAAAGAAATTTTAATATCCCTGTTTATTTCTTAGTGGTTTTAAATTACTTTGTTCTTTATATATATATATATATATATATATATTTAATACAACTTATTCTTCTAGAAAATCAATTATCTTTCTATATATAGTTATATAATTATATATATATATAATTTATATATTTTAATATAATATATATTATATTATATATATATATATATATTATATATACTATATATATATATATATATATATTACTATATATATATATATATAATATATGATTATATATATATAAATATATATAAATATATATATTATTATATTATATATATATTTTTTTGTGTCTATAACTATATATATCTTTTTTTTTTTTTTATTTATTTATTTTTATATATATATATATATATATATATATATATATATATATATATATATTTAATACAACTTATTCTTCTAGAAAATCAATTATTTTCTAAAAATTTCTTTCGAAAATATTTATTTAATTGAATTAATTAAATGTATTCCTTTTTTATAATTAAAATTATTAATTAATTGAAATTAAATTTAATTTTCATCCTAAGTTTTAAGACTTTCAGTGTTTTTGACTTGCATTTCTAATTTCCCCGGCCCCGGCCCCGGCCCGGCCCCGGCCCCGGCCCCGGCCGGCCCCGGCCCCGGCTAAAATAGAGCAGCCCCGGCCCCCGGCAAAAATTCCCGCCCCCGGTCAAGGTCCCTACTGCAGGTTATCCGTTTACGGTTTCCAATTGTGATGCCTCCAATGTGGCAAAAAACATTCCGCCGATGTATATCGTGCAATTTGCAAATTAATAGGATCGTCTTGTAAAGGCAAAGTACATACAGGACGCCCAAGTGACTGGTACAGGATGTGGACGCGTATCAGGGCCTGTTCCTTCATAGTCTAAAGAAATCCCAGTTCGGAAGCAAAGTCACGAACTGAAGGTGGCCAAAACGACGGTGTGGAGGTGTTAAGGAAACGTTTACACATGCGTGCATATCCGGTTGCAGTTTGTAACATGCTTAAAGCGCCGACGACTAGGCCTCTAGGTTTACCTTTCCTGTGCAGTTTAGGTCGAGACGATGACACTTCTAGATCGTATAGTGGTTTAAGCGATGAATCCACCCTTTCATCTCAGGGTAAGGTGAATGCCCATAATGTTCGTATCTGGGGTCTGAAAATTCCGCATGAACTTGTAGAACACAAACGTGATTCCCCAAAGGTTAACTTTTCTGCGCCATATCCCGATGCCAGGTCTACGGACCTTTCCTTTTTCGCAGAAGCAACCGTAACAGGGGTCGCCTATCTCGATATGTTACAACAATGGCTCTTTTCACAATTATTAGAGGATGAAGCGGTAAACTTTATATGGCAGCAAGATGGAGCCCCTCCACATTGGAGTCACATAGTGCGAGCGTGGTTGAACGACTTACTCCCAGATCGTTGGGTTGGTCATAATGGTCCAGACGACAGAGCTCTATATATCTGGCCCCCCCGGTCCCCGACCTAACGCCATGTGCGATTCTTCCTAGTGGGGGCCCTGCCCAATTGATATCGCAAAGTTGAAACGCAGAAGTTGAACATGAACGTCCTTCCATTTACTCCGGAATCTGTTAACCAATGTTTTGGGTAGGAATTGGATTATCGGCTGAAATGTATCCCCTATAACGAAGGGGCACATTTGAACAAATGTAGGAAAAACTCTGTTCAATGACCTTCACTTTGATGTAATGATTGCTGTTGGAATTGTATAATCGTTGTTATAATAGCATTAAAACTGGGAACTTCTTTACGGACACCCGAGTAGTATATTATTGTAAAATTAATAGATATGTCAACTTAGAATTTAAATACAAATATGTTACTTTTTTATGTACAACGCTTATGACCTGTTTCCTTAATTTTCACTAGTCGCAGCGAAGAAGAAGCAAGAAAGTTCAAGTAAATAACGAAGAAGTTAATGACTCTTCTTTGAACGGGCAACAGTCACTATCCTTTTTTTCTAATAAGAAATGAGAATACAACAAAAGAAAACGTCAAACATTTCTAAACGGGATAATAATAACCGTGTAAAGAATAACACATTTTGAGCCATTGATAGGAGCGTTTAGGAAATTTTGGAAAAAAAGTATCTGTTATCGAAATCGAATCAAATACAATTTAAAATCTGATAAGAAAATATTTCATAAACTCGTAATTAAAGTAACGATTAACGGGAATGTAGGGAAAAATTTTAACTCGTTAATGTTAATTTACTTTTTTTCGAAATTAACGAAAGCGTTAAAAGTAACGAAAAAATTAACGAGTTTAATTACGGATTAAACGAGCTTAACGGCGTTAAATGCACACCCTTTGTATATTATATTATATTATATATATTCTATATTATATAAGATATAATATAATCACATTATTATCTATATATATATATAATATATAATATTTAATTTATATATATATAATATATTATATATAATATAATATATATATATATAATATATTTATATATATAATATATATATATAGTATATATATATATTATATTTATTATATATATATTATATATATATAATATATATATATAATATATATATATAATATATATATATATATATATATATATATATATATATATATATATATATATATAATATGTATAACATATATATATTTATAATATATTATATATATACATATATATAATACATATATATACATAATTATATATATACATATATATATATACATATTATATATATATAATATATATTATATATATATATATATATAATATATATATATATATATAATTATAGTATATATATAATATATATATATATACAATATTATAATATATTTAGATATTAAAGTATACACGAAAACATTAACCTTATGAAGGGATGTAACCTTATGAAACATTGTGAGTGTGAAAATGTTCGATACATGCACATAGGGCGGAAAATGCAAAATAAAGTGGTATAACTACCCGTGGAAGAATACGTGATACGTGGCAAATATTTGGAATTGTATAAAAAACCGTATCGACATTTAGTGCCGTCGAAAGCTTTGTAACAAGCGTACAACAAAAAAAATTGCGTTGAAAGGTTTGACGACATTGTAGAATGCTTGGTACATGGTGTCGAAGGTAACTTTACCGTCTGCTACAATCATAGCTTGCATAATCCATAAGTTACCAGTAAAAAAAAAAAGTGATCGCTCGTACGTATTATATAATATTTTTATTTATCACGATGGTTCGAAATTCATTCCGTGACAAGGCAAACATATTATTTACGTATAGACGAGCGAACGGGAAATATTGTGAGGCAGCAAGAATGTACCGTGACACATAACCGAATAGAAGACATCCACATCACACGACTTTCTCTTTCTTTCTTCGGAAATTTAGTGAAACTTGACAACTGAAACTTTGTATTACCGCGTCTTTAGTACAACTGCGAGCGAGAATGCTTATTCTCTTTGATGTTGCAAAGAATGGCAGATTCATTTCCAAAATCCTTTCTCGGAACCATGATGTGTCATATGAACTATCTTAAACGTATTGCGCGATGAGAATATGTATCCCTATCATTTGCAATGTGTTCAGTATCTCAAACCCAATTAATATACACTCAGTGTGGAGTTTTGCCAGTGGTTTCAAAAACAAACATGATAATGATGTTACCTTGTTAATCCTCTAAATAGGT